>SCHK01279432.1:0-13572 GCA_004124795.1 Poropuntius huangchuchieni
TATTAAAGGGTTACTCCACCCCAAAATGAAAATTTTGTTATCACTTACCCCCATGTCGTTCCAAAGCTTCGTTTGTCTTGGGAACACAATTTAAGATGTTTTAGATGAAATCCGGGAGTCTTGTGACTATCCCATTGACTGCCTAGTAAATTACACTGTCAAGGTCTAGAAAAGTATAAAAGACATCATCAGAATACTTCATCTGGCATCATGGTTCAATCTGAATGTTATGAAGCGATGAGAATACTTTTTGTACGGAAATAAAACAAAAACAACGTTTTTTATACAATACTTCATCTCCTCTGTCTCTCCGTGTCAGTTTAGCTTCATTGGAGAATACCGCTGGACGCAAACGATGTATACTATTCTATCAGCCGCCATACGTTTTTTTTTATACGTGCATTATGCTTTGATTAGAAAAAAAAAAAACAGCGCACCCTTGTGGCGCTAAGCTGACGCGTTGGGTAAAATATGGACAACCCAGCGACTGGGTTCTTTTGACTTAGCCGAGGGTTAAATGTCCAAGGCGCTGGGTTTGTCCATATTTTACCCAGCGCTGGGTTGTATGTAACCCAGCATTTTTTAGAGCATGCAAATAGAAATTTCAAAAATTACTATTTGCATTAGCAACATTTGCAATGTCATTTTGTGGAACCGCTTTAGGAGAACATTGACAAGTTAGTGCTGTATTCAATTTGTGCTATTTTTACATTTGTTACCAAAAAAGTTATGTCTGCACTGTACTGTGAACCGAAGAGTTGGTGGATTTACAAGGTGGCTGTGAGATCATTTCCACACTTTCCACACTCTTATAAATCACAGGCTCTCTCTAAATACACAGTTCCAAATGACTTTACCACGACAATACACCCACTCCAGAGCTTTACGCAGAAATGAAAGTCACTGTCTTCTTGAACTCTCCAGCTCAGTGACAATAGCAGCGGCTCTCGAAGTGTTATAAAACTGAAAGAAGAGCTCGGTTAGGGCTTATATTAATTCTTAAAGTATGTTCAAATTTCCGCACATGTGGTTTCAGTTGCATGATCAATGACTGGAGTATGTCAGATACCAACCACATCCTCCACCAGTTTCCTTCTGCAAGTGCACTAAATCAGACCTCGCTAAAGGAATTGCTTCATGTCAGCGGGTTGCTATTGTCAATAAATGGAGTTTCATAGAAGAACTATTTTATAGTCACACTGTACATGAAAAAATGCTGCAGTATTTGCACAGACCAGAATAATAATTAAATAAAGATGATATAGGATTGCCAACAACTACAAAATACTACAATTAATGTCAAGGATTTCATTCCACCAACACATTATGTTTACTATGAGGCAACAGTGGCATTGTTGGTCTTTACTAATTGGAAACATTTGGAGAACATGAAGAAAACAGAAGCAATAATGAAATCCAGATGGGTCCTTATGATTGCAAAACATGCCTAAAATCACATCAGCTAGGGGAAGAGTGTTTCATTTCCAACATATAAAGGTAGCTTCTCAGCAAAGCGTGATTGTTCAATTAATAATAATAGGGAACATCCCTCCTGATGTGAAATTACCACTCATTTGTGGTTTAGCACTTTAACAAAAGTTGAAGACAGCTCAAGCGGCGGCTGCTATGTAGTTCACAATAGCAACAAGGCCTGGAACAGGCAAACTTGCTAATCGTGTTTTCGCACAAATGTTTGGCTTTGAAGGCTTTCCTCCTTCTTTGCGAGGTCAAAAGGCTTTCCATGCTGTCACAGGAGCCCATGTGAGAGACGGTATTTACTCTGCAGTAAAAGCAGAGTGGGAACACTCTGCCCCGTGTGCCATAGCTTTGGCTGTAAAGTCTCTGTTTTTGTTTCTCCTACTGAAATTTATCATCCACAGTGCCGCAATGACATCTGGAAACCTCAGGATGTGTACAGATCAAGTGCAGGAAGAAAAGCTGAGATGTGCTGACATACTACATAGGGTTCGATATGCTAGTGTTGTAGTTCTTTGTTATTAGCTACAGCTATGAATACAAAATGTGTAGGAATTTAACATTTTCCGATCCTGATTCTGGCTCATAAGAATGATTAGTTCTGTAATCAGACTAACTTTTCAACACACTGATAGAGCAATTCTCAACTATTTGACATTTTGGTGAATTGGTGGGTAATTCATATAAATTGGTACCATCTCATTTGTACGTTTTTGTACTATCTGCTTATGCCCCATTTATCTGTGGATCATCTGCGGATTTAATGGCAGTGTTGCGGTGCCATTGAAAGTAGTGCATGGTCCACTGCGGTGCAAGGTTATTTTAGCATGGTATTTTGTCTGCGACAAACCTGAATATGATGTTTTGAATATGAAAACGATATATTAAAACACATGAAATACAATTATATAGCGTTTTTATTTGTAAAAACGGGTATAGGAAGAGTAATACATTTCTGATACATCTCATAACTATAGCTTATAATTGAGCTTTCCATTAAAGTACAAGGTTAATAATTTATAATGTAATACAGCAATATAATAGTTTGATCACCTTTTCACACAGCCTGTGGAAAATTAATGCAAATAAATACATGACTACAGATCAAATGGGACGATTCACCCATTTTAAAAGCTCTGATGTGCTCTGAGTCTATAATAAACATAATTTTTAAGACATTAGTGTGCTGAAAATTATTGTGCTGTTGCTTTGCATCAAGCTAAACAGTGAGAAGTACTACAGTATCACAGAATATTGGTCCATTAACATTTCCAACCCAATCACACATTTGTTGCTTAATATTGTGAGACCGATGTCTTCAGATGGTTTACCGCAAGCGTTCTTTCTCCATTACATGTGTAAGCAGATACGTGCTCTGCTGTCCAAAGTCAAATCCTGGTTTCCAAGCGATTACGCCTGCTGGCAGACACTCATAGGCTATACATACAGATAAGAAGGCTGTGGTTTGTAATCTCATAGCATCAATCCTATTTCTTTGGGTTAATTCCTCCTGCTCTGACCTAATGTCAACTAAGAGGTAAAACAGCTTGTTTTAATCAAGAAGAGTGCAGATAAAGAAAGATGAGCGGTAAACTGCCCACACAGAGAAATTAAAAGGCACTTTGCTAAAAGTATCTGTCTAGCAGCTCGTTCTTCTGAGAGTGTAAAAAGCATTTTAAATGAAGATGGCCTCTCTCACAGCTACTAAAATCAGACGCTGCAATACTGTCAAAATCAAACCAGTGCAATACTATAAGAAAATCACGTAATTGGACATACTTCTGTTCAAAATGTGAAAATAAGTTAAATTGATTTTAATTAATAAATAATGTGCATAACTTTTGTCTTTAAAAAAAAAAACGTGTTCAAGGCAAAATGACTAAGAGTCCAGAAAGGCTATGAAATCAGTGTTTTTAAGCCAAAATGGTACAAAAATATATATATCAGATCACACAAGGACATTGCACAGTTAATGAAAATATCTACCATATTTCCAATGATATATTCAATATTCGAGTAATAGAAGTGGTCGTACTATATCAGACACACAATCAACACATCACCATGTCTGCCACTCAAAAACATATATTGTTGCCTTTCTGAGGAATCACTTGTTTTAAGGACTTGTTCATGAAGAGGTTTCAGTTTGCCAGTGGTGATCATGAAGTAGTGAGATGCTCTGTAACACTTCCAGCCAGACTTTGTAACAAAAGAGGTATTGTTCCTGAAATCAGAGAGAAGAATGGCAAAACCTGTCCAGAGGATTTTTTTGGCTATACTGTATATTGACAAGAAGGATAATGCAAAAATAATGAATAAACAAACAAAATGATGTGCACTAGATCATTGATTTATATATTTACCTGAAGGAAGCATTCTTACTGAATGTCCTGATATGCTCACCTTGTTCTGAATCATGCCGTGCCGCTGGAGTCTCATCTCCTTTACTATACCACTCACGTTAATCTATGGCAGCAAACAGAAGTACATACATTCAGCTGCTCATAATCTTAAGTTGTGCATTTAAATGAGAATTCTGTCATTACTTATAAACACAAATTTTCACTTTTGGGTGACAGTTCGGTGCTATGCTATACTTGTTTAAAATACTCACACTTAGGTCTTTCTCAATGAGACTGAGGATGATGTCAGTGCAGATGAGGACTCCAGATCGGCCAATGCCTGCACTGCAGTGGACTATGATCGGCCCTTTAACGTGAACAGCCCTCATGTAGCGCATGAAGCGCACCAGCTGCTCGGAGGAGTGTGGCGTGCCATGGTCAGGCCATGTGGTGAACTTTAGATGCTTCACAAAGTGAATGGCTCCACTCTGGAAAGGTACACAATTCAATAATGAGATTTGAATACAAAGTTGTATAACAAATCAATACTTGAGAGTTTGGGAGATATGGAATTTAAGAAACACTGCGAAAACATGATGATGTTTAATCAGTATTTTGTCTTGTTTCCAATAGAAATATAAAAAATTATTAACACATTTTTAAAAAATGAAATAAATTTTAAATCCATTTAAATAAATTAAAAATAAAACATTTTCAAAGATTAAATCTGCCATCAGAGTTCAAATAGCTGATAAAAACATCACAAAATCCACAGGTAATCCACACAACTCCAGTTCATAATTTCATGTCTTGTGAATCAAAAAAGGGTGTGTTTATTATTAACAAATCCATCGTTAAAGTTTTTTTTTTAACTTAAATCGTCACTTCTGGCCAAACTGAATGATAATAACACCCAAATGAACAAGTCCTTCCCCTGTTGTTCCTTTTTTCACTTGTGAATGGATCTTGATCTGTGCATATTTCTCTCCTGTTTCAAACGAGAGAACATCTTCAAGAGAAAGCAATATTTTGGAGAAAAAAAATAAAATTTTTAAGCAACATTTTGAAATTTGTTACAAACACGTACAAGATGTTAACTGATGGACTGGAATCGAATACTTGTGGATTATTGTGATGTTTTTATCAGCTTGTTTGAGCTATCATTCTGACGGCACCCATTCACCGCAGAGGATCCACTGGCGAGCAAGTGATGGCATGCTACATTTCTCCAAATCATTTCCAAAGAAGAAACCCATCTACATCTTGGATGGCCTGAGGGTGAGTAAATCCTCTGAAAATGTTGTTATTTTTGGGTGAACTATTCCTTTAGGGATGTTGAAAGCTTAGCCTGACTGTGATGTTTAAAAGGTGGCTTTTACAATGAAAAGGTTACAATAAAAAATTTTCCATCAGGTACATGCTCCTAACCTCTTTTTCCACCATCTTGATGACCTTAATGTGGAAATAGCCAAGCATCTGGTAGTTATCCAGGTGGAGATGGTAACGGCTGGTTTCTTTGGGAACATCAAGCTTCTCGGGCCAGTACTTGTGGCATTTTACCCGGCCACGTTCCACCTCCTGAGTCATCATGGCGATAACATCAGACTTGTTCTCCCACACCATCTGCCAGAAGTTATCCTGAGTGCCAGGCAAAGGGCCCTGAGCAGAGATGTAGAAGAGCTCCTCTGTGCCCACCTTCATACGAATGTAGCTGGCATTGATGTAGCCCTCATTCTCTCCGACAGGAACACGTGTCTTATCATCTGATTGTTCAAACAGTCGAGATAAACAGGGATTGTAAATCAATTAATCTTAATACACAGTTTGAAAAACTAAGCAATTACTTCTGCTGTAATGATAAATGTATGTTCCTCAGCCAAGATTTTAGTACATTTGAGCTTAAACAAGCATGCTTGTTATTTGGCCATGATATAAGATAAGAAAACAACAGTTAAACTCTCTATGACGGCTCAATTCCCACAGGGCAACTAAAGCATCGAGTGCTCATTATGAAAACCAGAAGGTATACAGTTTTTCTCTTTTCAGATTCATTTAAAACCCATGCATAAGCAAACAAACAAAACGCATGTGTATTTACTATCAAATGTATGTTTCCCAAACCACAAACAAATTTTTATTTGAAACGCAGGTAGGAGATTTATACGAGGCCTCAGCATTCTTGTAATGAGGTGATTGCTGTTTTTGGCTTCGGTAGCCAACAGGGTTATTAATCTGCAAACCAAGAATGCAGCGTTTTTGGTTTCCCCATAGAGGAGGACCAAATTGTGCCGAGGTACAACAAATAGCTCCAAATAAATGAAACAAGCTCTCAAGGTCATGCTGGCTGGAAAGCCTGAAGGAGTGAACACAGGGGAGCACGGTGAGAAGAATATTTTAGAGTATTCCCATGGTGGTGTGTTGGTGGTGTGCAGCCCACTGAGACTTGAAACTTTACCTGGCATTTTTTAAATAGCAACATTTCTACTTTGAAATTTGAATGCAATGATCACTCACTACATTGTTTGATTTTTCAGTTTATTTCAGTTAAAATAATAACATTGCATTAATACTTATTACTTTAATAAATTATTACTTCAAAAGCAGACAACCAATACTGTTTAACCTTTCGGGGTCAAATGTTTTTAAGAATTTAATTCTTTTATTTAGAAAAGATGCACTGAACTAATAAAATCTAACAGTAAAGGCTTTTACATCATTATAAAAAAATAAAATTTCATATTAATGCTGTTATTTTTAAATTTCTATTCATCAGAGAGATGAAAAAAAAAAAAAAAAAAAAAATACAGTTTCTCCAAAAAAATTAAAAAGCAAAAAAAAAAAAAAAAATCACAGTTTCCACAAAAATATTAAGCAGCCAAAAATAAGTAATAGCTGCAGAAAAGCCAGCTTTGCCATCACAGAAATAAATTACATTTTAAAAAATGTATTATAATAGAAAACAATTATTTTAAGTTGTAATAATATTTATATTACTGTTTAATGTATTTTTAAATATATATATATATATATATATATATATATATATATATATATATATATATAAAAAAAATCTTACAACCCAAACTTCTAAACATTAGTGTAAATGTATACAAATATAATATAATATAATATAATATAATTTTTATCTTGAACATCCTCTTTCCATATTTGACCTACATGTACTATGACTTCATCAGTCAGGCTCTGGCGAGTTTTAAATATTTAAGTAACTGTGCTCATATTTTGTGTTACAAGTATAATGTCAACCAAAAAAAGCTAAAAATGTATTTATTATTTTGCTCATTTTAGGTAGGTCCTATGTATTAATAGCTTGTTTTGTCCTGTTACTCAAGAATCGGTATATTTAGCGATATATTTAGAGTGCTGAAGGGATTACTGTTGTAACACTTTAAAGGGGGCTGCTTGCAAAAACATGTTCGACAGCTCGGAAGAGGAAAAGGGCTGAAAAATGAAACTGAGAGGGAAGGAGATAAACAAGGGGGGCATATGTGAGAGGAAGCGTATGTCACTGGGAGTAGGTAAATTCGTGCGGAGCGGCCTCCACAATGGGTGGCATCAGGCTTCCTGGAGAAGGTTGCGGCCCTTGAACTGCCTCCAGCAATAACAGTGGTTAAGTCCCGGGGGCCTCACACTTTTCAATCCCGGGCGCTTTATTCGGGGAACAGAAGCCCAGTGAGCTGCCGTGATAATAAACAAACACTCCGGGCCAGGCTAGGGCCAGTCTGCCTCCCGCTAGCACATGAAGCGCCGTATTGTACCTATTCTGTACAGAGACCCCCTCTCTTCAATACAACTACAGCCCGCTCTCTGCATACTCGTTCTGACCCCGCACATGAATGGATGTTTCCCATTAACAGCGAAAGCAGATCTATGAGTCACACATCTCCTGTTTGACTTTACGTGTGCAGCGTTCTGGGTTTAGTTTTAAACTGAGGGCAAACAACGCCTCACGTAGCCTCTGACCTGCTTACACTTCACACCAGCAAAAACTGAATCAGTACTAACAGGATAACCGTGGCTGCAGTGTGAAAATGGCACCACATGGGTGAGGAGGTCCGGAAAGCCGCAAAGAGGTGGCGGATAGAGTGTGAAATACAGAGTCAAATAGACGTCTACACTGGCAACGTAATCTAATACCCAGCACTGGTAGGAGACCTGGGAGTAAATAACCAGGGATTGGTTACATTTCATTTAATTGCCGTGTCATGTGTTCCACTGTTTACAGGTAAATGTATACAGGAGTCAGTCCTCTCCTCACATTCGCTGTTGTCTAAAACTGAACAAATGTTCTTCGCTCTGCAATAGTTAATACAGGAGACTTGTAGATTCATTTTAATCTAATAAGTCATATTGTATCGTATGTATATCCAGCAAACAGTGCAGGACAATATGGATATTATTTATATTAATATACAGTGATTTTTACCATTTTACTGTAAAAATCTGCATACTTTTTTTATTCTAAGAAATTAGAGTTTCCTGGCAGTGTACAGTGTGTGGTCCATGTGGTTGCAAAATGGTGTGAAAATGTACACCCAAAAATCTGTTTTATGAGAACTGAGCCTTACAAACTGTAAAATGGCAATAAAAATTCTTACTAAAGCCGGGTTTGTGGTGGATTATGGGAGAAGCGGAGGAACTTACAGGGCAGGATATCTCTGTATCTGTTCTTCTCCCGGTTTTCAGGTGCTTTTCCGACCAGGCAGTTGTCTGAGGGTTTCAAATGCTCTAAAGCCTATTAAAAAAAGAGCCACACATGTTCACACTTGAATTATCATTCTTTAAATACTTCAGTATGTATTGTAGACACTATGTTAGTATTAAAGAGATAAACTTCAGATTCATATGAAAAATGTTACAAGAAAATAAATGTGGTATTGATGGCAACAACAGGAACTTACCATGAACTCTTTGATCAGATCTTGCTTTTCTAACTGTTCAAGGGCCTGGATGAGGGCTTTGACCCTGGAGCCAGAGTACTGTCCATTCTTAGACGGAGATATCACTGCAAGCCTAGCAAGCTCCTCTTCTGACACAATTGGTCGACCTTAATGTAATAAAAAGTCCTTTTCAGGTGATTCCATGATCTACACAAGCAATAGATCTCTAGAATACATTACTACTAGAATTACATTACTTAGATGTTAAAAAATATGAGATATAATGTAGTCTCATTTACCTGTATTAGGAACGGTCTCGGGAAGCGATGGCTGAGAAGCATTGTCGTCATCATCACCATCCTCTTCTTCGTCACTGCTCCAGCCGTCTGACTGGCTATGTTCTGTTTTCATGCCAGATTTTTCTAGATGCTGCTTCTGGGGGTCTGTCCTGAAGGGGGTACGGGGCAGGAATGAGCAGAGACCTTGACCATATTGCTACGTTCCGGGGCCTGTTATCATGCAAGGCTGATTTTCCTGCGATTTTTCCACCTAAAATGTAAAAAAGCTGCTAATTGCAAGTGCTAGGTACTATAACAAGTGTGGCTTTTAGGCCAGACTAACTAGAGCCAAAGCTGTGATTATTGGGCCGGTATTTCATTAATAACTCTTTAGTGCCTCCCTGTGGTGATTCCTTTTGAGAGCTATGTTAAAAACAAACAAACAAACAAACGGAAACAAAACAAAACAAAAACTACAATGAAAGTCAGTCCTTATGACCTGGTTTATGAGCAGTCACAACACGTTGCAGACTTATGAATAAACTGACACTTTTTGGGGGCTTTTTAGTTAATTCAGAACAAACTTTGAGGTCTCTTACTGTACACTTGCAGCTCTCTTAATGCCAAATGTAATATAGCGGCAGGATCAACATAAATGTGAGAAAAAAATATGGAAATTCAGTGACACTCACCTTTCTTGTAGCATGTCTGTGACTCCCAGAGATGGACAACACCTCTGACAGGTAGGTGTACAGTTTCGACTTTCCTACAGGCAAGAGATAGACAGAAAAAGGAGAAAGAGAAAGAAAGAGGAGACAGGTGATGAGTTAACTCTGCTCGGGACACCCTTACTGTCATCTGAGTTTCAGCAGTTTCCTCTGAGAGAAACTGGAGGCGGTGCTAATTAATTTCATGGGTAACCTTTCTAGGTGCTGGAACTTGTCACTTATTAGATTAGCTCTTTGTCTACTAATCTGTTCTGGGAAGGGTTTCAATTCACTGGAGAAAGTCGTCATCTCAGTATTGTAATTTACAAGTTCAATCTAAGAGGAGAAAAAAATTATACCTGCTCACATTCCCCTCCAAGACCAGGACATTCTGAGGTCTGGAAAGACACACGATCTGCCTGTGTTTCTGCTCGCGCTGTAATATCTGCAAATGAAGTATTACAGCAGGAGAAGACAATTAAAACAATGAAACCAATATCTCAGTTTCTAACAAGTGCCAGTACTAGTGTTTGAACAATATAGCTTTTTAAGGTTGTGCTGATGCCTAGAAAGGGTGAACAATGTAATAGCAGTACATTAGAGTCAAAATTATCCTTTTAAAATACAATGTAAAAAAAAAAAAAAATCACATAGAATGAATACCACTATAGAGTAATTAACTACTCAAATTAATTTCTATAACAAAAACAAAAACATTTTTCTTTTTTAAATATTTTAAAATATAATGTATTCCTGTGATAGAAAAGCTGAGCCATTACTCCAGTCTTCAGTGTCATATTGTATTTTTCTGAAGGATCATATTTTTGTGAGAATTATGATTATTTTATTTCAGGATTCTTTGATGAATAGAAAGCTAACAAAAATATATTTGAAATAGAAATCTTAGAAATCAACTTATGAATGGTAGTGTATTTTACATAATTTTACTCAATAATTAGTTACTATTGTGAAAAAAGGAACTGAAAAAAAGGATAAAAACTTTATTATCCATTGAGAATGCTATTGGTATTAACTGGCCTTTATATTCATCCTTCAGTTTCAAAGTTTTTTGTTTTTTTTTAGTTGAATGATATATGTTGAGTGATGATGATGCTGCCACTCTAACAAAACAGATGAGAGGTAATGCAGAGGGAACCACAGAGCGGGGTGTACATGTATCAGGCTTGCTGACCTGCAGAATTTGATGTGTTGAATTCCTGAGAGGCCTCAGCAGGGGAGCTGGAACCAGAGCAGGTTGACATGGGGAGGATGTCCCTACATACCGTCAGCTGAACCGTGCCCTCTGCCTTCCGCAAAATATCCACAACTTTACCGTGGCTCAGTCCTGATACAATGATGCCATTCACCTGGACAAAATACACAGATCTGGTACACCTTCTATGGTTTATCAGTGAAAAATCACTGAATGAATGATTTGCACTTACCTCCAAAAGAATGTCACCCACTCGGAGACGACCATCCTGCTCGGCCACACCCCCACAACAAATATCCTTTACTCTCAGTGTGCTCCCATTGACC
The DNA here is from genome assembly GCA_004124795.1 of Poropuntius huangchuchieni. Classification (NCBI taxonomy): domain Eukaryota; kingdom Metazoa; phylum Chordata; class Actinopteri; order Cypriniformes; family Cyprinidae; genus Poropuntius; species Poropuntius huangchuchieni. The sequence continues at coordinate 11,244 of SCHK01279432.1, forward strand.
CCGCCCACCAGAGCAAAGCCCAGCCCACCTTTCTCAGGCTTGGTGAACTCCACCTGGAGGATACAGCTCTACAAAAAAGAGAGGAACAGGAACATTTAGTCAAACTAAACTCTAAGGCCTTATTAACACTGCACACAAATAAAATTTGGCTTTCAGATCCAATTGTTAGGACTGACTGTGCACACTGTAATTTTTCAAGTGATGAAATCAGATCCGTTTGCTCAGATCAGATTGGTCAACATTTAGTATAACTACGCTAGTGCTCCAGAGTTTGGGGAAAGATCCTTCAGATGTCACATGATCCTTCAGAAATCATTATAATATGCTGATTTCACGCTCAAGAAACTATCTATGTTGAAAACAGTTGCGTTGCTTAATGTTTTTGTGGAAACTGATAACTTTTTCACAATTCTTTGATGAACAGAATGTTTATATTTCTATAGAAATCTTGTGTTACACTGTAAATGTCTTTACTGTCTCTTTTGATCAATTTAATGCATCTATTTAAAGACTAATGCATAGATTTTAAAGAAAATTTGATCCATCATGACATTGCGTGCTGTATTCACATAAGTGACAGATGCATTTAACACATTCAAGAATATACTTTTCAAAACCGCTAACTTGTTTATTATATTGTGGACTGAAATGAGTGAATGTCACCAATCGCTATATGAAGACGGACAGTGAAAATTAATGCATTTGGACACAGGTGCAGACATGCAAGTCCTGTATGAACAAGCATCTACTCCCATTTTGTAGAAACGGTTTAAATGATTGCTGTTTGAATAGTGTAATATTAATTAATTAATAGTGCTGCTGATAATTACAAAGGTATTTAGAAGTGAATGACATACACTACAAAGCAAGAGTCATGTTACAGCCTATGTCATCAGCCTAAAACAAGGCCGAGGGACAATTACCTCCTGCTCTGATGTCACAGACAGCCTTTTCCTGAATTGCACTGAACTGTCAGCGACAGGTTTACCTGTAACAGAAAAGAGAAAGATTTTAAGTCAACAACAACAAAAAATTCTACAACCAAAATTTTAGATGCAGTCCTTTAACTAAGCAGGACCATTTAAACTGAATGGTTCGTCAAACTCATTCAACAAATGTAAAGGTTACAAAGTTAATCAAAAATGAAGACCAAATCAATCCAAGCATCAAATCACATCATATTCTTCCTGCTAACTGAGAAACCTGAGAAAGTTCACAGCAATTTAAAACAATTCCCAAACTCACGAATGTCTCCCTCCACTGCTGCCATTTCTGGGGGAGATATGTTGATGACCTGCTCCGTGCTACTGTAGGTAAACTATGCTCGCCTTTTCAAGCTCTTTCGGACCTCCTGGCTAGCGGTCTCCTAGCAACCCAGATGCCCACTGGATCAGCTGGCCTTTATTCGTCAGACACAACGAAAGCGCACTTTGATCGGCCAGAGGAGGCCATGTCCCTTGCTAATAATTAATCCTGCACCCGCTGCCCTCTGAGCAGGACATGCCATGTCTGTCAGCACACATCTAATGCCACAACTCCCAGACAACAGAGACACAGGAAACCAAAGGCTTTACCGTCGGTAGGAGACGCCTCCATGTCAGGGGACATAGGCTCTTCGAGGCGGGGGAAGACTTTTTTCTCTTTCCATTCAAACAAACCTGAAAAGGAAAAATGGTAAAGGATAGAAAGAAGAAGTTTGTGGCTTTAATATGTTACTCCAGAAATCTACATTTGTAATAAAAAGTTCTACATACACTTTATAGACCAGCATAAGATTTCTTTCCATAAACTCTTACTGACATGTGAAAATTTGTATAATAATAATTCGTTTAAATATGGCACTCCATAAATCAAAATTTCCTTCATCTTACATTTGTAAGAAAATATTACACAATTTTAAACCCTGTCTATATATTATTATTTTTTTAATGCTCAGGCTCATTTAATAACATAACTAGTTTGCCACACAACCACCATCAACAACCTAGCATTAAGACAAGTTTTGTACAGGCAAACAACATACATTTTTTGGAGAAAATATTTCTTTATGAACTGCTTTTAATACGATTTTGTATTAGTTCCAGTGTGCATATCCATATGGATAAATAAAAATTCAAACAAAAAATTTGTGAAAATTCAAAATTAGTGATTGAAATCAAAATAATCAAATATTATTCAGGACTGACACAGTGGGTAATGCTGTCTAATAAGAGTTGACGCTTAAAACGACACGATGTCCAGTGAAGCATGCTATAAAAGCCTAGGCTGCTTTGGAAAACCACTGGAGCAGCTCTCTGCCTCATTTCTGTCACTTCAGACTAGACTGAAA
>SCHK01279477.1:9933-24792 GCA_004124795.1 Poropuntius huangchuchieni
GACTGTTTTTTTTTATTTTGTATAGTCAAATCTGATACATGTAATCAATCAGAATATTAACGGGCATTATACAATGGAAAATTAATTATAACATTATTATTTGGTTAATAGATACAGCATGTCATGAAAATGTAAGTGTTGTAGCTATGTTGCTCACAGCGTCTCTTTACTCGAACCTGGAGCAAATATCGCGAGAAACCCCGAGAGTTTGCGCAGTGTGTCCTTCGCAGCATCCCCATCACTTTACGCTCTAGGCTACCTCCTTCTTCTGCCAGCACGTTCAGTATATCGTGTTTATAATACACTAAGCTTAAGTATTTTCGTCATGGCTGATGCTGCAGTTTCTTTTGCTAAAGACTTCTTGGCCGGTGGGGTCGCAGCGGCTATTTCTAAAACTGCAGTCGCGCCGATAGAGAGAGTCAAACTGCTGCTGCAGGTGAGAATCATCATCTCGACTTATCTTAACGCACTCTACCGTGGTGCATGCTAATTTATTAGCCCCTTTCTTTCGTATTTAAGAATAACATGAATTATTTTGTGGCTATAAAGATGCGAACTGACTTTGTCCTTCAGAGGCCATGTTGGAGTTATCTTGTCTGCAACATCCGCATCCTTGGAGGATCTCAACATAGTCATTTTAATATGCTACCTAGTTTCTATTCTGGCATTCTTTCATGTGGATCTTAATTTATAGATTTTAGTAACCCAAATGTACCGTATTTTAAGGCCAAACCGTGAATTTCCAGCAGCGGTTTGGGTGTTTGTCTTGCCCCCTGCAGTGTGGTCTCATGTTGCAGGCCCAACCTTTATGCATTAGGGCTGATTTTGCCAAGAATGGCATTTAAAACCAGAAGTAAATTATGTCAGAACTAAATGCTACCATGCAAGATTTTTTTTAATGTCTCTTAGGCTCACCAATGCTGCATTTATGTTATTTTATATACAGTAAAACAGTAATATTGTGAAATATTATTATAATTAAAAGTAACCGTTTTCTATTTGAATATATTTCATTTATTCCTGTGATAGCAAGGCTGAATTTACTGCAGTCATTACCAGTCTTCAGTGTCACATGATCCTTCAGAAATCATATTAATATGCTGATTTGCCGATGAAGAAACGTTACCTTATTGAGTTTCATTATTGAGTTCACATATTGAGTTTTTGCTCAATATTTCTGTGGAAAAATTGATACGCTAGGCTACCGTTCAAAAGTTAGGGATCAGTAGCCTACATTTAACATATAAATATAATTGATCAAAAGTGATATTAAAAACATTTATAATGTTGACAAAACAAATGAATGCTTTTCCTTCAAACTTCCTGTTCATCAAAGAATATTAGGAAAATGTATTATGGTTTCCTTAAAAATATTAAGCAGCACAGCTGTTTTCAGCATTAATAATAAGAAATATTTCTTGAGCAGCAAATCAGCATATTGATCCTGTCATATCTGAAAGGATCATGTGACACTGAAAACATAAGTAATGGCTGCTGAAATACAGCTTTAGCACCATCACAGAAATAAATAGCATTTTAAAATGTATTAAAAAAAAAAGTTTTATATAAACTGCTAAAAATGTAATAGTATTTCACAGTTTTCAGTTTTAAAAAAATTGCTCAAGGACAATCAAACGACAAAAAATCAATCCAGATATCATGTATGTCACAGTATTTTGTGTTTCACTTTATAGGTACAACATGCCAGCAAGCAGATCAGTGCAGACAAACAGTACAAAGGTATTGTCGACTGTATTGTGAGGATTCCTAAGGAGCAAGGCTTTGCTTCCTTTTGGCGCGGCAACCTAGCCAACGTCATTCGCTATTTCCCCACACAAGCCCTCAACTTTGCCTTCAAGGACAAGTACAAACAGGTATTCTTGGGTGGCGTTGATAAGCACACGCAGTTCTGGCGATACTTCGCCGGCAACTTGGCCTCCGGGGGAGCTGCAGGAGCCACTTCCCTCTGCTTCGTCTACCCCCTGGATTTCGCTCGTACCCGCTTGGCTGCAGATGTTGGCAAAGCTGGCAGCGGCAGAGAGTTCAACGGGCTGGCCGACTGCCTGGCCAAAATCTTTAGGTCAGACGGGTTGCGGGGTCTGTACCAGGGCTTCAACGTCTCTGTCCAGGGCATCATTATTTACAGGGCTGCCTACTTTGGAATCTATGACACTGCTAAAGGTAATAGGTTTGTGCGTCAAATGATGTGATTTTCAGGGTTGTGCGCTATTCAGGATTGATTTTAGACTGCCTTTTAAACTCCAGTGCATTTCTTGAATTTTGAAATAGTTTGAATAGATAAAGAATTTAAGGAAGTAGAATTTAAAAATCTGAATAAAATAATAGTAGCTTTTAGCAGAATAGCAAATACATGCTTTTAATCGTAGATTGACAAAGCCTTTTTTGAAACGGTTGTTTTACTGATATAGTATTTATTCATCATTTGAATTAGTACTTTTTTTTAATACATTGAAATTAAAAAAATGTATATATAATATTTTAAATTAAACAAAAATAAAACAAATAAAAACAGTTCTCAATCAAAAATAACATTGATTTTACTAGAAAAGCAAATACCATCTTTGAATTTTGGCTTGACAAAGCCTTGTTTGAAACTGTTATTTTACTGTTGTAAGTCGCTTTGGATAAAAGCGTCTGCAAAATGACTAAATGTAAATGTAGATTTTATTCTTATATATTTTTTTCATTTTAGTTTGTTTTAATAATTTTACTGTGTGCTTTTGTCATTTTTAATTAGCTCTGTTTTATATTTCTGTTTAGCTTTAATTTATTTCTATTTGAGTCTTAGTAATTTTAGAACTATAACTTCAGCCAGTTTTCCACAAGCTTCCGTTTATTTATTTCAGCTTTATTTCAGTGAATAAAAACAATTTGTAATCATTTTAGTTAACAATAACAACACTAGTTTTAAAATTTGGGAAAAAAGTTTAAAAAGCCCTCAAGTTTTAAGATGTATAGGTCTTATAGATAGAGATGCTTTTTAAATTAAATTTTACCTTTTAAAAATTGTTTTTAGTTTATATGTCATCATATTTTTGGGGACCAGGATGAAAGATCACTTCATTTCCCAGAATGCATTACCAGTGTTTTCTTTGAATTACAACTTAGTATTTAGAATTACAGTTCATTTTTGTCATTTTAATTTAACTTGTGATATGGCCAATTCAAATCAAATTCACACAGCCAGTTGTTCAAATATATAAGAAACATGCATGCATTGTTGTGTGTGGTGCTGTGCAGGCATGCTTCCTGACCCTAAGAACACCCACATTGTGGTCAGCTGGATGATTGCACAAACTGTGACAGCAGTGGCTGGCGTGGTGTCCTATCCATTTGACACTGTGCGGCGTCGCATGATGATGCAATCCGGGCGCAAAGGAGGTATACAACAGACATACTCAAACATATGCACTGTTCTCCATCAAGTATGCATTTATTTCAACTCAGGCCTTTGTCTTTTGTTTTCCCAGCGGATATTATGTACACTGGAACCATGGACTGCTGGAGAAAGATCGCTCGTGATGAGGGTTCAAAAGCTTTCTTCAAAGGGGCTCTGTCTAATGTACTCAGAGGAATGGGGGGCGCTTTTGTGCTCGTGCTTTATGATGAATTCAAGAAGTTTGTTTAAAAAATATGGTAGAATAGCTTTTACCACAGCTTTGTCAAGCTTTAACCAAACCCTCTCCACTCCGCACAGATGTGGTCTTGGTTAAATTGTGTTAGCAAAAGCAATTAATAATTTTCATTCATTTTGTTTGTTGCTATATTTTTATGTTTAGAAAATGCTCTGTCCTTTAATGATAAATAACTCATATTTTATTAAAAGAAAGCAGTTAGAGAAATATTACAGATCAAATTCTAAAGTTGGTTATGTAAGGGAAAGTGTTGTATTTATGCTCAAAATTATTTAAAAAATATATACGAGTTTATTGATTTTATCTATAATATTGCTTCATAAGTCTGAGCCATAGCCATCAATACCATGCAATACCACAATACCTCCTCAAGATGGCGTGACATGACGGCATTTTGTCCTGCATTCGTTCAGTACCATGTTCTTGTAGTCTCTCACCTCAGTTTTTCAGTTATTCTAGCCAAGGTTTGTGGTAACAAGGGTATACAATATCACTCTCAAGAAAAAAATGTGAAGTTCAAACACACAGAATAATGTTCCACACTTTAAACGTTTTCTCAAGTTAGGCCTGAAAAACCAACTGAGAGCTGGTGTCCGATGGAATCATAGATGTATTAAATATGACGCTTTAATTCACAGCAGATTTGCCCTCTATGTGTCTCAGCAGTGAAAGAGAGCCTAGAAAAGTGTTCCAGCAGAGAATGTGTGGAGCCAGAGACATGGCTTTCTCAGTCAGACCTTATGTGACACGAAAAGTGTATTTCCATGATTTCTCTTTTTGGAAGTCCGCTTAAGTATTTTCCATCTTGGATAATGAGGGGAGTCATATTTTCATGGTCATTTTCTTGTCAGTCTCAGTGTTTGGTTGCGTCAGGCTGATCTTGATGAAGTAGATCCCGCTTTTAGAAGTATAAAGTTGAGGGCAAGTAAGGAAGGGCATTGTGAGTTCAGTTATGACACTGAAACATTATACCATTTTTAGCATGTAGAGCTATTGTGATCTTATTCCACACTATATGGAGAGAAAGGTTGTAAGACTACTTGCAGTGATGTTTGAACACCAAGAATGCTTGTAAATACAATAAAAGTGGATAGTCTACCCTATACATGCTTTCATGTTTTTCATTTTTAATTATTTAGGGTTTGTGGCAATTCAATGTTTATTAAACTTTTTAAAAAATATTTAAACCTTTCAAAAAAAAAAAAAGTTAGCTTTGTTGTACGGTGTTTAAATATTGCTGGCCCACTTTGGCTGAATGTGTTAGATAAAGTGGGTCAGTGGGATTCAGGTAAAGTGGGCTGACTTTTAACCTTCAGTAATTATACTCAAATTCATTAAATAAATTGACATTCACTGGTTATTTTATAGTTGACATCTATAGTTTACATTTTTAGAAAATAGAAATGAGTCTGCAGTCAGGAAATTCAAGTCAGCGATGGAAGAAAGGAAAGAATAGAAAGGAAGTCGAGACATGAAGTTCAATCTGTGGAGTGAAGAAAGGAGCAAAATGTAGATGCAGAATATAAAGCATGTTTATATAAAGTGTTTAGAGAAAATAAAACATTTTTAAGCCATACATATGGTTACCATTTTAAATGTTCCTCATAAATTTTTTAGCCTTGTTGTGGCTTGTGTTATGGATACATTTTTACCATATTGTAGAGTTCATTTAGGCTAATCAATGTTCTGATTTATGAATATTCTGATATTCAGGTTTAATCAAATTTAATGTCAACACATGATCTTTCAGTTAATTAAAATTTCATACATGAATTGAGATGAGGATTTGCACATCATTTATTTTACTCATAACCTATGGGTTATATATTTTTTTGGGATATATATATTTGTCAGATAATAGGTTTTAATAAATCGTGTTTTTAATTAAGATGCAGAATAATTTTTGATAGATAAGGGATGGCCCACTTTATCTGGTGGGATGGCCCACCAGACCAGCTGACCCACTTTACCTGAAAAGAAGAGTACATAATCTCAAAATGTTTATTGGTATATATCTTACAAATAACACTTTATATGAACTGTATTCAAATTTAAATATTATTGCTGGACTTTAAAGTTAACAAAAGTAAAAAAAAAAAAAAAAAAATAGTAATAATAATAAATTACATAGTTTTTTAAAAAGGTTTTTTTTTTTTAAATGGCCCTCTTTAGCTGAACTGACCCTATAAAAAGTTACACATTTAAGGACAAAAATGTCACGATTGAAACCGAATAAAACTGCGTGCCAATTAAAACGATGCATTATTTGTAATCGGCTTTCATTCTATTGGCAAGGCGTAGGCTATTTAATAATAATAATAATAATAATAATAATATATATATATATATTTTTTTTTTAATGTGTAGGCTACAATTTTTGTTCACAAAAGGAAATCTGTGTAACTTTTTTTTTTTTTCAAATTGTCGTACAAGGCTTAACTTCGCGCCATTTTGGACTCGAGCTCTTTTGTCATAAAATGCAAACTGACTGGTTCTGTCTTATGTCTCAGTAAGTGGTGCTGTTTTAAGTCTCAGACAGTAACTGACTGTAAAGAAGATGTCCTCATAAACATTAACTTTACCTTTAATATGAACGTTTATCTTGTTGCTAGGCCAGCTGTTTTCGGACGTTGTAGTGGACTGTTTTCTTCAGCAGGAGCTTACATGACGGGTAAGATTGTAAAATAATTCAAACAAATCAAAATTTCATGTCTGTGTATTTATTTAGTGCCTGACCTTGTAATATGCGAGATAAGTCAGCTTGACATTATAGCGAATTGTACATTCTTATAGCTACATTATACTTTATTAGGCTACCTAAAATATTGCTATGCTACATTTCTGGCAATACTATGTACTATGTAACAGAACAACCTTCACTGAAACTTCATATTTTGTTTTGTAATAAGCATCCGTACATGGCAATAACGGGTGAGCAAAAACAGCAAAACGATTGTCTTCCTCAGCTAGAGCATTTCAAAGCCTCTGTAATCAAGCTGATCTACAATCTTAAGCACAGCTGGACACAGTCTCTCTATTATGTCTCTGATTTTGTTTACTAGTATCAATAGACAGACTATGCAAGTCTTTATAATGAAAACCATGCAAGTAAATCAACTGCAGAGATCAAAGGCCAATGTAATTTACCAAAATGGCCATAATACAAAGCAATCTTCTGTAATGTGAACTGCCTTGTCCGACTCCAAGCATACTGTACATGTCAGATAAATATTAAGTAATTTTCTTCAAATGCAACCTTGACAGGGGCTTGGAATTGCCAGTCTGCAAGTAATTATAATACTAGTGTTAAGTGCTTTGATATTAAAATGACTGGTTTAAAACCATTAACTTTCTTCAGATAACAGGAAATGTACAATTGTTTCCACATGTTGATACTTTGGAAAACTATGTGTTCATTGACAACATGTCACATGAAATTAAAACATTATCTGTGTTATCCTTGTATGAATCAGAAAATTCTTATACATTTTCACTGGAATTTGGTGAAAATCCAAATACTTGCACTTTATTTTTATTACTACACAATAAAAAATTATGCTTGGGCTTTTATATTTCTGTCCTGAATTTACAACTAGTAAGTAGACATAAGAAGTCCACTTGATGGCACTGTTGAAATGAAAATGAAACAGTAATGGTTGTGAGAATAAGATGAACTGCCAGAAGAAACAGGTCGAAAATCATAACAAACATGAACTTTCAACATATTCTTACCATTAAAAGCATGTAGTTCTTTCTCTTTATATTTGTTTTGTTTGTTTGTATTTTTAACAATCCGTTCTGAAATATTGCACAGTTCTGAGAAATTCTAGAGCCATTTTAACTTAACTTGTGAGTTACGCACTATGGCTTTGACGAATATCACAGCTAAAGCACAGTTATACGTAATGCAGTGATTGTGTTCTGTGATATTAAATGTGACTGCACTGAGGTATCCGCTAGATCCAAGGTTTGTTGTGGTCAAAATCCCATGTGCTCTGGCAGCAGCCTCAGTCAGTCAATCCATGAGCACATACTCATTGAGGTGTGGACTGTGAGAAGTGAAATATTTCATGACAGGGCTTTCATCCAGACCTCTGATGACTCTTTGTTGTTATTTCTGAGTTGTCCCAGTGGACCACTCTTACCTTGCAGTCTGCTGGCTGCATCTCATAAACACACACATACATACACTCACTGCTCGCTTCAGATGTCTTGCATGCCATGTTCTCTGTCATGTCACGCACCTTTATACTCTTTCATTCTGTTTGAAAAAAAAAACACAAATAACAGCAACATGTATCTAAGGATGTTGTGTCCTTAATTTTATGTTTGTTTAAAAGATAAACTTTTCTTGTTAGTAGATAGAATATTGTTACCTCTAGGCAGTCATTTATTAAATATTATGTTTATCATTATTGTTTTTTAAATTATTTAAAAATGATTTTTTTTTTACATTTTAACATAATACTTAGGTCCTCTATTTTATCTTTTATGTATTCTTCTTTAATAGTGTGATCCATGAAATAATTTGAAAAAACAGCAACATGTATTTGTAAGGGTATTGTGTCTTCAATTTTGTTATTTTTAAATTAAGGATTTTTTTTTTTATTTCTAGACTAAAGAATTTGTCATTTTTAAATATTATTAATAAAAAAAAAGTAAAAAAAAAAAAATATATATATTTTGCACGTTTTTGAGTAATAGTGAGGTCCTTTATTTTATCTTGGATTTATTGTTCTTTAATATTGTGACCCACAAATTGTGAAATAATAAAATTAAGTAAAATAAATCAAATAAAACAAAATAAAAAAGAACTGAGCACTGAAAGTAAATAATAAAGTATTCCCATAAAAAAAGATGAGAGAAGAAAAGAAACATGCACTTATTATTATTATTATTATTATTGTTATTTACAAGAACTGGGCTGATAATGGCTGATAATGCTCTGTGAAATGGAGAAACATCTGACACGTACAGTACCTTGTTCCTCAAAGGAACTTGTGGTTAGTGTGGTTAGCTCACAATAAACATGTTTTTGCTCAGCTGCTTTTGTCGTGTACACTGCAAAATGTCAGTGATGACCAAACCTGATAACTGAACAAAAGTAGGTTTGGAAACTGACCAGTACTGTTACACTGATGATATTAATGAACATTTAGGGCCCTATCGTACATCCGGTGCAATGCTGCGCCAGGTGCAACGCAAGGTTTTTTTTGCTAGTTTCAGCCCAATGCAGTTATCATTTTTACATCCTGCGCCACGTTGATTAAATAGCAAATGCATTTGCACCCATTTGTGCGCCCATGGGTGTGCTGGTCTGAAAATTGAAAATGTGTGTTTAGGTGCATTATTGGTACTATTTTCAGGCAACTGAAAGAGACTGCGCCAATGACCAACTAAAACCTGGGGCCAGTTGCATAAACCAAGCCACAATGTCTTAAGAACTAGTTTGACCAACTAGCAATTGCTATGGGGCAATCAGTCTTATTTTTACAATACAGATAAGAACAATCTACCATTTCATAACTGAATTTAAGAAGTTAGAATTTAAGAAATTAGGTGACTAACTTTTAAAGACTATTATAAACAGTTTATGCAACCGGCCTCTGAACTAAAGTCAATAGCACAATATGTTTTGTTAATTAAAGAGCTCGTAATATGCGCCTATAGGCGGGTCCACAATGCACGTACACCTTGCTTATTACACACACAGGGACTCAGCGACACGCAAAGATGCCAAATATTATAATTGAAAGTATTACAATATAAAAGATTATTATTGTCAAGGGGCTTTGCCCGGCTTGTCATGCAGATCCATTACCTCTCTAGAGAAGCGTTCAGTCTTAGCTCTTGCAAATTCCGCCATGTAAATAGTGAATCTGCCATGGTGCAAGTGCAACTGGCTCTTAAAGGGAATGGGAGATGTGCCATGGGCTTCAGACCATGTAGAATGTATTGTGAATCTTAAGTCGTGATTAGTTCTATTTAAAGCAATGGCATGACTTCTCTTGTAGCGCAACTACTTTGCACTGTTGACTTTTACCATGCCCTTGACTCAAACAAACTGCCACTGATCATCATTCGCAGTCATGTTGACTTTCAAAAGCTGTTTGTTTGATTGTATGTAAGTCAAGTCAAAGCAAACAAAACAACTGTCGCTTTTCTTTTCCACCGTTTGTTGCAGTGGCTTATTGGCCCTGACGTGTTCCAGTGCCTATGTTCAAGACCAGTGTTTGACGACGGTCACACATCACAGAGCTCCACTTTTGAAGCGCAAATAGGTGACCCTCCACCTCAGTCCCACGTCTCCCTCTTCTTCTCTCTAGCAACAATAACAATCAATTCTTCAACATCAGAAGGTTCTGAAGAACAACTTATAAATCATATGCATCCCCTGCTGGTCTCTTGGCGGCCAAGTTGACTTTACTGAAGCGTTTCTTTGATCCTGCACTGCTTTGATTCACTTTTCTCTCACCCTTTTAGCTAAACATATCATTGGAATTTCGCTCTTTGTTCCTGACAGGTCTCGTCTTAGCTCAGTTTCTCTGCAGACACGCAGCCCTTCCCAGAGGGGGAGAACTGCTCCGCAGCCCAGACGGAATCGAGTGCTGCTCAAAGATTTATCCTCATCTTTTGAATCGGCGCTCTCTTTTCCCCTTCACTCCCTACCTTGACATCCCCGTCCTCTCTGTGGCACAATTGAAATGACAAGGTTGGTGTGGTCAGTGTCATTCAACGTTTCGTAAATGCTGAGCACTAGTCTCATTAATCTCTATTACAAGTAGAGATCTTGAAGGAACAGTGGGATGCAGTGCATCTCTGAAACTATGGTCCTGTATACATTAATGTTCTGTTAAGATGATTTTTGTGATCTCAGAGACTTACATTTTTTTTATGTTCTCTTGACTTGATCAAAACCCATCAGATAGGGTTGTGCATACAGGCATGCACTTCTCAGAAATGTGGATTTTATATATTTTTTTCATTTATATTTCATTCATATTTATATTTTTCTCAAATTTACCCAGTAAAACAAATAGAAAAATATAGAATAGAAAACTAGAATAGAAACTAGAATAGAAAAATACAATAAAAGAATAAAAGATTAAATGAATGAACTAATAAAATACTAACTAATGAATTAACTTTTATATATTTTATATATTTAGAGAGCCCAAGTGTTGTATATAGTACACTTTAAAAAGTGAAAAGTTGACTTAACTTAAAAATCATGAGGAAAACCGTTGCCTTAAAATGATTAAGTACATAATAAAAAAAAATAAGTTAAGTGAACTTTTTCATTCATTTGACTTATTTTTTAAAATTATTATTTACTTAATAATTTTAAGGCAATGGGTTTCCTCAATTTTTTTAAGTTAAGTCAACTTTTATTTTTTACAGTGTATTAACCTGCGGTGCAACGTTAAATAGAATTCAACGGAACTTGCGATCATAGTTAGCTAACAATGTTTGTGGAAACTCCCTGATTCTTAAAAGTTAAGTATGCTTTTTGAGATTTTAATAGAATGTTTCAACAGAACCTGTGAACTACTTTTAATTAATTTTATTAAAAAGATGGCAAATGATTAGACAGATAAACAAAATAATTAAATAGGTGTACTGGAAGGATTTTTTTTTCCGGACAAGATAAGAGGTTTAAACTCATTTCCTCTTTTGCCTTTGAAATATATACTCGGTGTGCAAAAACATGATCATTATCTATTACAAAACAACTGCTCCAGGCTCATAAATGTGACTGTTCACACGTAACACTTTCCATGCATCTGCTTTTGTGTGATAATTAATATCCAAAATCTGAATTGTGCAATTCAAAATAAAGAATTGTCTTTGCTGCATTTATTTCATTAAGTATTCTGTGGCTGGAACATAAAGATGATTGTCAAGCTGCTTGTAAGGTTTTGTTTATGAAACAAGTGATGTGACTTATATAACTTTTTAAACTTACAGTATTTAAAATGACCAAAATTTAGAACAACTGTGTTCAGTTGAAAAATGCTGATGTTTTAGAGAACATGGATAGTTAAATATATTTATACATAACATAATTTTTAGCATTTGTGGCACAGTCACAACACCATCTGGTGGTCAGATTTTGTGATTGCTAATTACAGAAGACTAGTAAGCATTATGGAGTTGAAGGTTTTAAAGATCTTGCAAAAAGAATTCAGTGAAAGAAAAATAGCACGTGAAGTGTATTAGCTTTGATATCTCTCTGACCCTTGTTCTCTTCTTCCCTTTATCTGTGGTTGGTTCTACATCAACTCTTGAACTCTATATCATCGAGAGTTTGAGGTTAGACTTTCTGATAATCTGTTCTGGACTAGCGCATTAGTAAATTTTATACCGTGGGAAAATACCAAATAATCATAAATAATCATATCATATATATTTGAGAGATAAAACTGTAGGGGGAAAGATCCAGCATATTGATCAGAGTTGATTAAAGATATTGACCACAACATTGACACGTCAATCTATGTATAACATTAAAAACACCCTGATAAAGTAGAAGAAGAAACAAATTTTCACCAATAATTATATACATTTTTTGCATTTGATTTCAGCAAATAACCATCTTCTTATCAATAGCCAGTTTAGAATTGCTTGACTTTGTTCTGTTGATTGTATGGTAATTTGGTGATTAAATTCACATATTTGTCATGTTACATTATAAATTCTTTAGGTTAGTATATTGGTTTTAACTATTATCCATTACTAGAAGTGAAGCCCTGGGTTCTTTTTAACATCAGCAAACTTTTCTTTTTAGAAAGAGCAAGAAAACATTAAAGTCCTCTTCTATAGCATCAAAGAACATAAAGTTTCCCATAACTGGGTAAAATCACCAACAATAACTTCTACCAAGAATCTACGGGAGTCCCAAGAAATGAATGTGAAGTGAATAAGAAAGAATTTAAATCAAAACCGCTGATGTGACATAGTTAATATCAAAGCCCTCCCTCATACTACATTGAACCACTCTCAAGACTGAGTAAGAAGTGAGGTTAAGAGGTTGGAAAGGAAACGAGTGGAGGAACAGCAGAGTTTGGTGATTCAGGTGCTATAAATTGTGTCACCTTTTCCTCTGTGCTCTAGAGACTGAGACCTCTTCATTGACAAGTGACTGAGAGAGGAGCTTATCATGAACAGCTGGAGTGTGTATCACTTGGTAGTCCTTGCCTTGCTCTTTTCTCCTGAGTCTAGTGCGGAGTATATTAATAGTGGTGAGTATTTTTTTTTTTTATCTTTAGTACTTTAGCTTTTAATTGACAGAACAAATATTCAATATTTATTGTTTCAAGCAACTTTTAAATAAGCTGATTACTCATTATTTTCATGTGACATCTATCTATCTGTCTATCTATCTGTCTATCTATCTATCTATCTATCTATCTATCATCTATCATCTATCTATTTATCTATCTATCTATCATCTGTCTTGCTGTGTGGAACTGCTAGACAATTTTGTAGCTGAAGAGCATGAGAAAGGATTTGAAAGATATTGTGACAGTAAGATAAAAAGTCCCCTAGAAGCAATATAATTAGATGCACCACAAAAACGTGTTTTCCCAATGTAAAGGTCATAGATTTAATTTTTAGGAATGGAGCATATGACAGGCACATTCTTGTCGGTGTACATTTAGACAAACATCTGATGATGATGATAAGCTTGCTGATAAGTAGCAGTGCATCATGGTGCATGAGCTGTCTGGAGAGCCACATCAAAAGGCCTGAGGAGGGGGCGGTGTTCGTATGAGCTGGTATATCCTGTATACCCGACAAAGATTCACATCAGAACACATTCATTAAGTAAAACCCCACATTTTCGTAATAATGTTATTCATTCAGTCAATTTCATACTGTAAACACTCACATATTACTCATACTGTAATCTCAAACAACATTTGTGAACTTTTTTCCGCTTTGATTTTTTAAGACATTTTTTAAAACATTTGAAACATTTTCTGCGGTGAACATTTTTAAAACTATAATAATTAGACCTATAACAATGACAACATATATTCTTGTGAATTATGCTACTCAGGAAATAAATAAATACATGGACATGAAGTATTGATTTGAGATTAAATTATGGAATTTTTTTCTGCTAGGAAAATATGGTCCCTTACAATGCACAACCTGATAACATGAGAAAAGCAACTTATTTATGAGGTGGCAATTTGGGATGAATTTGTACCACTGCTCCGGATGTGTGTTCACGGTGTGTGTGTGTTCACTGCTGTGTGTGTGGACTTAGATGGGTTAAATGCAGAGCATAAATTCCGGGTTTGGGTCACCATACTTAGCCACAAGTCACTCACTCACTCACTCACTCACTCACTCACTCAATGTGATTTATGTAGGTCCACTTTTAAACCTAACTGTCAGTGAAGCATAAGCACATTGTAAGAAACAAATTCATATGAATTAGCCACCAAACTGTTAAACAGTTAAGAACTGCCATGAAAGTGTGGTGTAATTTACAGTAGAAGAGTAAAAATGAATATACTGAATTGTATTTAAAAAAATTTATAGTATACATATATACATATGTCTATGTACTAACTGAAAATACGCTGTAAATGTAGTTATTTTATGCTTTCATCAAGCACCAGTTTAGTGCACTACAAATTAATTTGTAAAATAGTATACCTTTTATAAATGCAATTGGGGAAGAATTAAATATATATTCATCTCTAAGAGAGTACACTGGCTAGGTTCTTAATTCCATCTAAAACATGTCTGAAACTTATTAAAAGTGATTTCCATAATGGTGTTCTCTGAGTGCAATAAATACAAACACACACAGACCCATATATAATAAAAACTAACAGGATGAAACCTTTGAAATAGGATGGCCACTTCATAACCCCAATGACATGTCCATGCTCACTCAACCCAACAACTAGTCTCTGTAAGGGATGAGTGAAGCAACTCATCTTATGACCCTGTAGATGTATGAAGCCCATATTAAGGTTTGTCTGTGGGATTGTTTGTACTGTATGTTGTGTTATCATTAAATTAAACAAGGCTGCTGTATGAGTTTTCGCCTAATATAGCCTACTATGGCAGACAGTATCACATTCTGTATACTGACATTTATTTGTTCCTTTGCCCCTTAAAAGTGTCTGAAGTAGGGTAGCCCGGGTACAGTTGGTACAGGGGTACAGTTGAAACACCTTAA
>SCHK01279510.1:0-10225 GCA_004124795.1 Poropuntius huangchuchieni
GAGACAAGTCCTACTTTTATTTCCCAGTTGTATTTATATGCGCGCGCACACAGTCACAAGATCCTTCAGAAATCAAATATGCTGGATTGGTGCTCAATTATTAATTATTAATAATAATTATACATTTTTTGTTGATTAATCATTTGGTGAAAACTGTGATACGTTTTTCCATGATTCTTTGATTAAAGAAAGTTCAACAGAAAAGGATTTATTTGAAACCAAAATCTTAATAACACAAATGTCTTTACTGTCACTTCTGATCAATTTAATGCGACATTGCAAAGTTTCTTTTCCTTTATTTTTCCTTTTAATATTACTTACCCTGAATTTTTGAATGGTATTTTATCATGGTTTCCACAAAAATATTAAGCAGCAAAAACATTTTTCAACATTGCTAATAGAAAGACATGTTTCTTAAGCACCAGATCAGAATATCAAAACGATTTCTGAAGGATTGTGTGACAATGAAAACTGGAGTAATGGCTGCTGAAAAACTTGCTTTCACTGCACATTACAAGAATAATATTTTTAATTTTCTGTATTTTTGAACAATGAAACGCAGCCCTGGTAAGTATCAAACTCTTTAAAAAAAAATTTCAAACTTTTGACCTGTAGTTTATATATCAAAGTCCATGGATGAGAATGATGTCAAACAGAACAGGGGGAAATGAAATGAAATTCATCCAGACCAATTATATAGCACTAAAAAGCAGACAGTATCAAGAAACTTGAACAGAACTTCCAGCATTGATCATTTGATTCACAGTAGGACCAGTAGAAAAAAAAACGCAGGAGGGATGAAAGAGCAGGAAGGAGAGACAGGGAGGAGAGGAGTCTGAAGAGAAGAGAGGAGAGAAAAGCTGCAGCTTCTGTGGGAAAGTTGAAGAATTTTATTAACTGTGTGTGTTTTGAGAGGGGGGTCTAGCAGCACGGAATGTTCCGGGTGCTGCTGGTCAGCCCAGGGTGAGTGAGAGGGCTGGCACGAGGGCCACGGACCACAGCCCCCACACAAAGCATCCTGGGAGCCGTGGAGGAGGGAGATAGAGGAGGGGAAAACAGAGAGGAAGAGGCTCGGCAGGGTCTCCCCACTGCCCCTCTGCCTCTCTGTGTCTAGAGGAAATGTGGAGCACTTCACTGCCCTCTGAAACGCATGCCTTCCCCAGTTAGCAGCGTTGCTAGGGCCAAGCCTGGCTGGCTGGCTAATGGGAAAAAAAAAAAAACTAAAATTTTTGCAGATAACCTCTAAAATGTCAGTTCACTACAACAACAGTGCTCAAAAATTTTATATATAAAAAGAAATGTAGCTAAAGTTTTTGTGGGACTGTTTTGGGTCAACATATGTTTAGATTTTAATTACTGTTCAATCTATAAACCTTGAGGAAGACAACAGCATTTACTATTTGACTGTCTCTGAACACACTTGTACACACATAAATGGAGTGTAAATAGGCAACAAAAGGCAACAAAAACTGTTCAGAAGTCATGGTGACAAGTGTAAAGGGAGAGGATGGGCGGCACGATTGAACCTCTAGGAAAAGAGACACACACACACACACACAAACGGGAGAAAATACGTCACCTGCTGCCTCCTATTCTTGTCTTAAAGCCCACCCTACCACTTTAATTCATACACGTATAAAAAAATCTGCACAAAAATAGCTGCCTTGCCTTTGTATGTCAAATTAACAAATACAGTCAAGCAACAATTCTGTATAATGACAAGATAATCTCAGACAAATGTGAAAAATAAAAGAGCAAATGATACCCAGGGGTCAAATCTGGAGCTGCTTACCACCTGGTGTCAGTAGGAAAGGGTAATCAGGGCATGGACACACACGCACACACACACAATCATTATTACCTCATCTGAATCTTGGGGAACTTGTCCTTACATAGGAAGACGGCTAATTGAATTAATTAGTAACTCTGTTCCATGACCGTGTATCACTGTGTGTGTGTAGACATACTGGGGAGAAAATGCTGCTAGCAGACTGCAGGTTTCAGCAGGAGTTTAATTAAAAATTACTGGCCATGCACGTTAGACCCAAAATGGTTACCTGTAATAAGACAAAAAATCTGAACCTAATGTAAAGTGTGCAGAAAAATGACTGTGACAACCAGTTTTTTGGTCAATAATAAATAGCACCATCTTCGATTAAAAAAAAAAAAAAAAAAATCTCTAAAATTAGGTTAAACTGCATATGCAAAAGTACTCCTTGTATTCATATAGGTTTCATATGGCTTCAAAAAAACTTATCTCAATGAGTCTAAATATGTGACGCAGTATGACCATTAAACCAAAAGCAAACATATTTTCTCTCCACCTTCAATACCTGAAGTGTACTTTTATTAATCATTATTATTTTAATAATTTCTTTTTTATAAATATCATGAATTATTTCTTTATTTAGGGTGGTAGTAAAATATCACACTTTACAAAAAACTAAGACTTGTCAAAAAAGGTCACATCGTCTGATTTTTAAAAATACTACAAGCTACTCAAGAATACCATTCTTTTAATAAGCTTTCATCCTTTTTTCTTGATATCAAGACAGTAAGACCATCATTCAAATTTCTGACACTAGAATTCAACAAAGAATTCAAGAATTTTGATTAAAAAATTAAAAACATGTTTATCACAAAAGAGGTGCATTCAAGCCATTATACGTATAAATTGAATGTTTAATGCATTCTGAATTAATTAATAGATAGATTAACAGATTTATAAAAAACTACGCTACAGTAAATAAAATAAAAAATATTAATGTGGATTTGCTTTAATACATGTATGAAATCTTTAGAATTTTGTCATTTTAATATGTAATCAAAGTGGTTTAATTATAGTAACAGTAACTGTTATTTTGATGCAAACTACAATTACTGTTTGTGTAAAGCTGTGTTCATGACAAACATCTGTTTGCGTGACAGCTTCATTAAAGTGTGCTGCATTGCTGTTTTGGGACGTTTACCTGAGGGGAAGGTGGGGGATGAGACAGTAGCTTCATCGCTGCTGGAATGCAACAGGCCGGGTCACAGGGGAATTATCGGGAGTCTACATCAATCCCTTGTCAGGATGGTTTCCTGTTTGTGAGTGTGTATGTGCTTTGTGTTCTCCCTGGACGATCACTTTGTGGGCTTGTGTTTACCCACTTGCCAGCGCTTCCTGTCCAGCTCAAAGCCAGCGGCTGTTTACCCAACACTGACAGGCGTCCGCTAATGCAGCAGCCCGTGACAGGACAGCCCTCCAGCTGCCACCGGCCCCAGAGATCCCCCACCCCAAACACACACACACCTCTGAACTTCTGTGAGAGTTCAGAGAGACCACATATCGGATGATAACTACCTTGCGTGTGAGTGAGATCACCAATTTCAGGTTGTACGGAGTAAAACAAAAGAAAGAGAAATTCATAGAGAAGAGATCGACGCTGATGCTCTTTTCTTTCAGGCTAATTATACCACTAATTCAGCTCATTAGTGCCCTACTGACTCACAGGTAATGAACTCTGACAGGCTAAATCTGTCAAACAGACAGCGGTGCACATTTACCTGCGCATGCGCAGACGCAGACACGCATGCTCATTCATCTCAGAGCGTTAACCCTTATTTAAAGACACACATGCCACCCTTAATTCTTTACATGTCTCAAATACATCTCTTGTGATCAATCAATGATCAGATTTACTTTCACATGGCATTGTGTTATTGCATATTGAAGTCTGCCATGATAAAAATGTTCTGTGTAAAGGTTGTTCCAAAGTTTTTCAATATGTTGGTTGCTCTGATAGTTTCTTAACATAGATGAAAAAGTTAAAACTTTTGTTTTGGGGCATAAATATGTAATGCACATATTTAAGGTTCTCTGATCTTTCTTTTATTGTACTCTTGAAGGTGAAAAACACAACAGAACAACAGCTCTCATGTGTTTTCCTCACCTGTTTTAATCAACAACATATGATTTTTTTTATCAAATTATTTCAATGGATTACATTGGAATTTGTGAAAGGGTTTCATATCAAACCAAATGGACCCCCAACTAAAAAACTGGCTGTCAATGATTCTCAAACTCACTAAACCTATACAAAAACTAAACCTCACTGACAGACAGCATTCATGGGGTGAATAAGGCCAAAAAGGCACAATTTTACTCCAAGAGCAGCTCTGTTCCTGCCCCCCACCCCCTTTTCTAACAAGGAAAAAACAAGGGACTGAAATCAATTATCCTCTCCAGCCTAGTCGTTAGCTGCCCTTGGATAGACACAGATAATTAAGCTCAGCGCTTCTTTTAATATTACGGCCACTTAGCGATTCTGATTCTGACTGAGCTCTGGCCTGCGCTACACTCAAATCAGTCCCACTGGAGGCAATGGGCCACACTCATACGAGGTTCCATTAACTGGATCAGAACGCTTCAGTGGCAGCATGCAAATGGGGGCCAAAGGGCAAAGACAGATGAAAAAAAGCGTGTGTGAGATAGAAAGAGACAAAAAAGAAATGTGCTAAGCATCAGTAAAACAGCACAGGGTTTTATCTTTGAGTATCTGCACTTGATATGCTCCCACAAGCTCCATGTATGATGGAAAGAAAGGGCGGGAACTAGATGTGACTCAGGCTGGATTCAAAGCCAAATTTCTTGCACAAGAACAGTCTTGTGACTAACTGACATACTTGTCAATCTTTCATATTAACAGATTTAACACTTCAAAAAGAGGTATTTAAAACAAAAAACAATAAAAACTTTTACTGTCCTAAATGAAAAAACACCCATCAAAACGCCACAATGACAGAGCAAGGGAGAGGGGGAGAGAAAAAGCCACGCAAATATATACACATTATTTATTCTGTATTAAATTGGACGAAAAGGTAGACGATGTGATGATTCAGGCATTAAATGCCCTCTTGCTTCATATTATCAGTCCTCCTCATAATATGCTGCGCTCTGATTGGCTCTTGTCAGCCAGTTTAATGTCAATAGTAAATTGGAAGGCTTGTTAACCTAGTTGGGACATGATTACGGGCAATGGTAGGCAGTCATGTAAAAAATAATGTCTATTAGCCTAATCTAATCAAGAAGTCCTTTTACAGATGAATTAGAACGGGGCAGCCAATTATTTGAAACATTTGCGCAGCGCTTTCTGTCAGTGAAAGAGAAAAAGGCGAGGAGAGACAGTGACACCGAGAGCTGTTTAACATGCAGGCCATGAGTTGGCTCATATCACCGGTCTTCTCGGAGGGAAGAGGTCAGAGGCTGACCATCACAGGATCAGCTAGTTAATGCTGAAGAAATGGACCTCCGTGAATGCCTGACGGCACTGACAGGATAACGCTGGTGAAACGAAGAAAAGTAAATGGCAGAAACAAGGTGTATGGTACATATTCAAATCTGAAATGTGATTTTTCTTCTTTCCTTCCCCACAAAGAGAAAGTTCAGCGAGTAAGCGGCTCATGGGACATTAATAGCACATCGCTCTCCGTCTACGTCTGGATCTGAGGAAGAATGAAACCCAGCAGGTCTCCCCAACTCACCCCCCTCATCCTAGTCCCCAGGGCCCAATCTGATCTCAGCTTTGGGGACGCACACCTGCACCCCGGCCCAGATTAAGAGCCGGGTCTAATTTGAAATCTGTTAGCTCTGCCCTTTCAGAGACCGATATCTGGCCATAAAGAGGCTCTTTTTTAGCCACTTACTGCTGAATTATTATAGGCCAGGCATTGCTCATGATGAAGCATGTGGCTACGGGAGTCAGGCGGTATGTGGAGCTCAATATCTCAGCTGTCTGATGGAGGTAAGACCCCTCTAGAAGAGACTACACTCATGTAGAACACAAAGTCTTCACTCAAAGTATTGTATAATAGAGGTGTCGCAATATACCGTTATTGATGATAATCGTGATATTTAAAAATGAAATAACGGCATCATGTTAATACTACACGTACAATAATACCATAAAAAGTCCCACATAGCAGGTGACGCCACTGGTTGACAACAGTCACAAAATAGAGGACAACACATTGTGTAGCTACTACTGCTGCACAAGATCATGTTAAGTGACGGACAAAAGCAAGAAATTCGAGGCACACCCGGAAAAAGTTAGCTAGCGATTCTTGGAGTTTTTGGTTTCCTAAAAAAAAAAAGAAGACAAGGTGCAGATCAGTAAGTGCAAATGGGGCAATAGCACCCACCTTCATCATCCTGTAGATTTCACTATGGTTGAGTAAGTTTGTTAGCAAGTTGGCTAGTTTGCTATCTCTGAAACAGGAAATGTTACATTAGGTCTTAGTTTTGTTGTTACAGCTTAGTTATCACAGAATTGGACTTACAGTAGTTATCATTGTATTTTTTTTTCCTTTTCAAAATTTCTAGAGATATCACAATAATATAGAGAACTGCAGTAAAAACATTTTTGTAAGCAAACCCAGAAGTTACCATCACATTGGTTCCCTTGACAAAAGGAAAATGTTTTTTTTTTCCTCCACTGGCTTTTTGGATTATTGCATAAAATAATCTGTGTGACCAACAAAAGTTTTCAAATCTTACACATTTGGTTCATTATGATGATCTTAATGGTTTAAGTTTATGAAGCTTAAAGGGATAGTTCACCCAAAAATGAAAATTCTGTCATTAATTACTTATCCTCATGTTGTTCCAAACCTGTAAGACCTTCGTTCATCTTCGGAACACAAATTAAGATATTTTTGATGAATTCCGAGAGCTCTCTGACCCTCCCATAGACAGCAAGGATCCTTACAAGATCAAGGCTCTGAAGCATAGCAAGGAGATTGTTAAAATAATACATGTGATATCAGTGGTTACAAGAATACTTTTTGTGCACAAGAAAACAAAAATAACGACTTTATTCAAAAAGTCATCTCCTATAGCTCCTATATATACACTGTTTATACTTTGATCTGAACATAAACAATGTACATACGTTGTTTCCGTATGTGATACTCTCCAAAAAGGCGCTATAGGGTGACGCGGATGAGACAAATTGTTGAATTAAGTCATTACTTTTTGTGCGCAAAGAAAACAAAAAATATTCTCGTAGCTTCATAAAGTTATGGTTCAACCACTGATGTCACATGGATTATTTTAACGATCTCCTTGCTACGTATCTAAGCCTTGATCATGTAAAGATCCTTTCTGTCTATGGGAGGGTCAGAGAGCTCTCGGAAAGCATTAAAAATATCTTAATTTGTTTTCCGAAGATGAACTTACGGGTCTGGAACAACATGAGGGTGAGTAATTAATGACAGATTTTTTATTTTTAAATTTTTGGGTGAACTATTCCTTTAAATACAGTACACTTGCCATACATTTACATTTAGTTATTTAGCAGACACTTTTATCCAAAGCGACTTACAAATGAGGACAACAGAAGCAATCAAAATCAACAAAAGAGCAACACGGTAAGCGCTATGACAAGTCTCGCTTAGCCTAGCGCAGTACAGCAAGATTTTTATTTTTTTTTAAATAATATGTTGTAGTATGCCATAATATGTTGTAGAATAAAATGTGAAAATAGTTTGTGTTAACCACATACCTTATTTAATCCACTGAACCAAAAAGCCATTCAAAACACCCTATCGACTTCAGGACGATGAAACTAGAGGTGCTAAAATTCTAACTTGTTCGCAGGTTTTGGGATACAAAAATACATCATCCCTGAAGCAATGCAGTGAAATACAGTGATAACGCAAAAGCCCTACTGTGTAAAAAAGTTTTGCACCACTACACTCAAAAAACAAGTATATCACTAACATTCACTTGGAACAAAGGGGTGTGTGAAACACGTACACAATGCATGTATTTCACACTTTAAGATATTCACGCTTGGTGACAGGCTGTGAAACGTCAGAGTGTTGCTGAGGGTCGGCAGTGTGAGATGCCAGCGAGCGCCACCCTCCCAATAAGTCACCACGAGGCGCAATTAGCAGAGCTGTCACTCCTACCCTGCCTGGGCCGCTAATACAGACCGGCATGAAGTGTGTGAGGCAGGGGAGTGGGGGCTCTGGTGTCCATGGCAGCACCACACTAATTAAAAAAATGAGACTGCAACATGGCCTAGCTGCCACCAAAGAGCACTCATGCCAAAACCTATCGCCTACAAGAGAGTGTGCGTCAATGTGTGTGTGGTCAAACAGTCCCAAAAATAAGCCCATAGCGGTGTCTTTGAGCGACCTCATAGACTTTAAAGGCAGTGGAGGTGTGAATTTATCACAGGCAGTAAAAGGTTAATGGGTATGTTTAGAGATTCTCTCGGGCTCTATCATACATAACGGCCAAGCAGCCCATGAGGCAACAGGAAGAAACTTTCCCTTTTGCTTCGAAGTAAACGGTTAAATACAGAAAACAAGTTTTTACGGCTAAATAATCATTGATTTTTGAAACCGATTGATCTAGTTCTTAAAAGCTACAATTTCTTTTATAGATTAGCAGAAATTAGCCCTATTAAGCAATAAGTTTTAACATTTTGGATGGAAATGAGTAGGCGATAACTGTTATGCTAAATCAAACAACAGATAAATAGCCAGCATCAGGGTCAATCCACTTCAAGTGGTCCAATGGAGCTTGCTTGACCATTTTTAATTTCACTCATTTGGTTTTGCAACACATAGAGGTAATTATTATTAAAAAAAAACTTTTTCAACTTCAGAATTTTTTGATTTACTAAAGATTAGGGTGTGTGTGTTAATAGGGGGATATTAGATAATAATAGGGGAAATTAGCATACACAAAAAAAAAAAAACAATATCGACAGACATATTGCCAAACAATATGGCATCAGTATATTGTGCATAATCAGATTCTTTGTTTAGCCAAACTAAAGATTTTCAGCTACTTTCTCCCTGTCAGCCATGTAATGCTTTCAATCTCTAAAAAAAATTCTCTCACTTTACTTTTTTTTCCCCCCTGTGTGAATGGCCCCTAAGAATGACATTTTTCAACCATTATTTTTGACAATTTTGAAAACACTGAGATATCATGCTAGTGTTCTGTTCGCAACCATACAACTGTATCCATGAAGGGCGGGGTTTTGAAAACAGAGGCGTGTCCAAATCAGTAAATGATTAAAAACGGCTAACATACAGCACCTTTAATTCAACTCTTGACATTCTCTCAAAAGACAATTAACCGAGAGTGCTGGAAGAAGAAGCAGAGGTTGTCGAGGCTAAATGCTAAACAAAACCATATACAGTAGACACAGCTTGGTCAAGAAGAAAAAGGGGAAAAGAGAGAGGCTGACAACAGCCTCTAATTTCTCTTGTCGGATTCAGGTGGGCTGTCTGAGTGTGATCAGTCCCAAACATAATTCCAGCCTGCGGAACGAGGGATGATACATGCGGAGACAGAGGTGTGGAAGACAGCGTCTCTCTTCCTCCTTACCTCCAGCTCACACCCCCCAAACAGACCCCTAATTGAAAGACGAGAGTAGCCCAGACCTTGACAGGCGGGAGGTCAGTCTAATTGCTGCTGGCCATATTTAACATTAAGATAATCAGCCCATTAATTACCCTTTGGATCATTAAATCAGTCGCTTGCAAAATGAAATTTCGAGCTCTATTACTCACTTGAGAGACCACGAGGGAGGGTTTTCATTTATCAGCCACCAATCCTGGATGCAGAGCGCACACACCACTGCCCGAGCTGTTCACCAGGACACAAGCTCGCTGAATATCAGCATTTAGCGACAAGACAACACTTCAGAGTCTCAGTGCTGAGACATACTAATCGAGAAGACCATAAATTTCATATGCATCGGATACAAATCATGTCGAAAACTCAATATTCTCAGAGATGTAAAGAGAATTTGTATTAGATTATACTCTTATTTCAGATTTCACACATTTATTATGGTCAAATGTGCTCTTATCAAATCATATTGAAGCCAGTTGGACAGTTACAAGCCAAATCAATTCAGTTAAAGATGGGAAGACAGCAAATTACACGCAACAGAGCACTGACAAAATCACATGCGTGCACAATCACAGGGTGTACAACGTAGTCTTTAAAATGCAAGTCTAATTCTACATGATTCTCAGTGATTTCAAGGTTACGTTTTTTTAATGGCTTTTATTGGGCTGAAACAGCTTCCCAATCAGGCCTCTTGAACCCCTAGAGTTTCATGACGGAACTGCAGGGAGTTAATAAGAATCTTATTTTAGGCAGAATTTTACAAAAATGTTAAATAATAGGGGTGTAACGATACGCGTATTCGTATTGAAC
>SCHK01279699.1:0-11887 GCA_004124795.1 Poropuntius huangchuchieni
CTTAAATGTTGCTAGCAAAAAAATGTCGACTGGCTTTTTTTAAATGATGCAGATAGTATATTGGCTGACCACCCAAACACGTCTATTAAACGTCTTTGCAGGGGCCTCGAAAAGAAAATCTNTTAAATTATGCAGATAGTATATTGGCTGACCACCCAAACATGTCTATTAAACGTCTTTGCAGGGGCCTCGAAAAGAAAATCTAAATGTAGACGCTTTCTCTCTGGTTTCTCTATCCGGTCCAGGTCTGGAAAGCGCTAACTAGCTGATTAGAGGGAGACAGCAGAGGGCCAGGGAGGCACAGATGCTCAGTGTCTATGGAATAACCCTCTCAATTACAGCACGGCCAAATTGAAACGGATCCCGATTTAACTCTCTTTCCAATACACCTCACGGCAGCTTTCCCAGTCCGTCTATCTCTCTCTCCAGCGATGGACCTCTCTGAAGCAGCACGTCCAGATAGGCTGCCAGACGCAGTGGGGAGACCATCGATTCTCAATAACATCACTAATGACTGCACACTGCCTGACGCATGCTGCCATTACTCGAGGTGAGGGCCGGGACCGAGGGCAGGGCTGAGCGTGGCACGCCAGATGGAGCCAGTTAGGGATGGTTATGAGGATGAATTGTTTGTCAGTTGGGGAGAAGAAAGATGAAGAGAGCGGGAGAAAGAAATGGCAAGTCAGAAAGACAGGCACAGACGGTCAATACCAGAAGGACAGTAACCTCTGGTCGTCTTATTTGAGGGACGGACAACCTTTGGTCTGTTCTTTTTCGGTTTCTTTCACTTCTTCTTCCTCGGCTTCTTGATCCATCGCTCATTAGCAGGCGTCACTCCCATTAATGAGTCCCGACCGCGGGTCAATACGGCACTAGCCTCAGAGTCAATACCAGTTACCTGCAACACAAACACTCAAAAGCTGCACTTGCAGAAAATCAATATCGTGTTGCAGGCCTGTCCCATCACCGCTCTCATCCTACTCTCTACAGCACCGCTGACATAAATGCTCTCTCCTGGAAAAAAATATAGTATACAGCTACTGTGAAGAATGCTGTCTGTTTATGCACGTTTATATGATCTAGACTGTTCTAGTTTTTTGTCTGTAAAATATTTTCTTAATCTTATTTTAAAAGGAATCCAGTTAAATCTCATAAAAAATGAACCCTATTTTCTAGGAATTTTATAGCAAATACTTGAATTGATAAGTACAAATGTAGAGTGCAATTTTAAGTATAAATCATGATAGTAATTTGCTGCATGTATTAAAAAAAAAGAAAAACTGATTTAAACATTTATTTTTGTAAGTATATGTAATTACTAAAATAAAATTATAAAAAATAATAATAAAAATAATTATTATAAAATTATAATATTGAATAATTATTCATTAAAAATATATAATCATTTAAAAATATAAAATATTTGATAATGTTATAAATCATTGTGTCCAGACAGGGTGATTCTCGTTACTGTATAACAGCGATAAGAATGAGAATTTCTTTCTGAGTAGAGGGTAAAAAGTGCTTCTTAACCATGAAAATAAATGGAAAAAAATACTCAAGGCTATAATAGGATTCGGTTCTTATGACTCAGGCACTTCACTCATGCTTGTCTCTGAAACTTTGCACACTTCATCAATACGTCAACATTCAGCGAGTCGGTCTCGATGTCTATAATAAATAGCAGACAGGTATGCAGATATAAGGTCCAACCTTTATTCCATACATTTTTAAACCATGAATGTTCATTTTCATTTTTTCACGCCTAAAGCTCTACTTGTTTTGTATACAAGAGTCTAAGAAAAACAACTGCACAACACCACAAGGTCGACAGAAAGAGTCTATTGCCACCCCAACCATTCCAATATGTTTCTCAGATGTCCAGGTTTTGTGGCGGGAGAAGTGTTCGCTGCTGAAGCAGTTCCTTTATGACCCGGAAGTTTATAGCTGTTTGTTTCATTGGCTCTTCATTAGACAAATGAATAACAGTTATCCAGGTTCCCACTTTAGAACTCCATTTGATAACCGTCCAATCAGAACACTCTTAGTCCTCTTTGCATAGATTGCACCGCCATGACAGCACCCCCTTTCGAGTCCTCCCCTCTGATTGGACAGCTCCGTCACCACCGTTTTCAACCTGGAAGTGGTTCTGTTTCATTCCATTGTTTTTTAGAAACATTTAAAAAGCCTAACAAATGTACAATGTCATTTCGTTCCAAGTAATATCAACAAGATATTTACAATATCTTTAAACTTTACATAAACCAAACAAGAATATCGTAATACATATTTGTCTGCATATCTCAAAAAGAAAATCAAGCAAACAAACAAAAACCCCTCCGAAATGTATCTTTGTACATGGCCACCGCTGAATATTTCCAGGTACCATAGAGCAAATCAGCTGAGATCATACCAATTCAGATATGTAGACATCCATATCCAGCAGCTCACTAGGATAAATACACGGCAGGGAACGAATGAAACTTAACGCAAATACATAAAAACAAAAAAAAAAGTCTGTACATGAGGGATAGGAAATGTACAAACAAATTTCAGAATGTCTTTTCACATGAAAAACTGAAAAGGCATCGGGTTAATATATTAATATCAAATTTCTGGTTGGTAGTTCACGTTTACGTCTTACGCTACCACGAGTTGGCGCGACCAACTCTTTTCCCCAAATGCAATCAATTAAAAAAGCCGCCTGATGTGCTTGTTCCAAGGTACAAACATTTGTACAAATTACACATATCTATTTATCATTTACTCTACTTTGTGTGAAAATAAGTGCATGTTGCCAGTGTCCAACTCAAATGAGGCCTTCTCCTTTCTGTATGTTACCGTGCCTCCACTTCTTTGGG
Organism: Poropuntius huangchuchieni; assembly: GCA_004124795.1. NCBI lineage: Eukaryota > Metazoa > Chordata > Actinopteri > Cypriniformes > Cyprinidae > Poropuntius > Poropuntius huangchuchieni. The sequence continues at coordinate 2,862 of SCHK01279699.1, forward strand.
GTTGCGTGACGGTGAGTACTCCCGAGGGTCCTGGGTGGTGATTGGCGTAGTCCGTCTTGGCGACGCTGGTCTGGCAGCACCAGAGGGTACCAGAGGAGGAGGGGCACTTAGTGCTGCAGTTGGGGGTGTCCGGTTAAGAAGTCCGTTATGTCCTGTTGACGGGCTAAGCCTTGGGTACGGCATCCCACCGAGGTGCGACATAAATGGCGGCATGTGGGGTAAGTGTCCTTCGATGGGCGATTGGTGAAGCTGGTGGAGCCTCGCCCGATCCAGTTCCTCCCTTAAATGCAACCGTTCCCTTTCCTCGGCCTGTTGCCTCAGTCTCTCCTGTTCCCGCCGAACCTCCAGGAGGTGTTCGTGGTGGGCGTAGTCATGCGCCTCCCGCTCCCTGTAGGGCCGTTCTGGATCGTAGACACCAGGGAAGCGGTGTCCGGGCTCAGAACGCAGCTGGAAGTCCATGCGCCGTTGAAGGTCAAGGTTTCGGTAAGCCTCTCGTAGGGGATCCCAGGAAAACGCCGGATGAGGAAGGCGGTCTCGACCTGCTGCGAGAGGGCTGACTCCCATAAAAGGTGCCATGCGGGTGCGTTCAAGTGCATTCAGACTTCCCATTTGATGCATGGCGCTCAGCGTGAGCGGCAACGAGTGTGGCATGGGGACGCCGTGAAGCGAGGACGGTGTTGGAGGGTCACTACAGCGAGGGGACGGCGGAGGAGGCTGATGGGATAGCACAGGGTGGTGAGCAATTTGTGCGGTTTGGTGAGGCGGAGGAGGGACTTGAGGTTTAGTGGCAGCTTCGGATCCAATCACCATCACGTCTTGCTCTTCCTTGCGTTCCTCCTTAATCTTCATGTCGTTCTTCACCTTCTGTAGCAGATCCCCTGAGCTGGTCTCCTTCCTATCCCTCTCACTTTCTTTCATCGGTTGCGGTTGTGGGATACCCATCTTGATTCCTGCATCGTTAAGGACATTTTTCGAGTATGGTGAGGGCGATCGGTGAACGGATTTGAGAGAGTCATCCGAGGAACGCCTGTCGGTGATTTCCTTCCCTGGAGAACGACTTTCCTTCACCTTTATGTCTCCCAAAATGCCTGCCTCCCGCTGGCGGTCCAGCAACTCTTTCTCAGGCTCCCGGTTGCGGTCGGCACTACCGCTGCGGTGTCTGCCGGAGTCGGTCGAGTTCTGGCTGTTGGAGCGGATCAGGTTGCTGATCTGGTAGCTAACGGGAGCGGAAGCTGGAGAGGACCGGTTCGAATGGCGATTACGATCTAAAGAGTCTCTGTAAGAGGAAAGAACCCATCATTAGTTGAATTAGGAGACAAAAAGTAGGCAAAATAAGATGCCTTGGTCCATGAAATCGGCAACACCAACCTGTCTTTATCCTTCTCTTCCTTTCCGACAGAAGAGTCCCTTTTTTCTCTTTCCCGTTCTTTTTCTTTCTCCCGCTCCCGGTCTCTCTCTCTGTCGTGGCTGTTTGCAGAGCTGCTTCTTTCTGCATCTGCGGATTTGGGCCACTGTGGAGGGGTTGGGAAGGAGGGTGGTGTTCGGTGCAGCCGATTCCAGGTGTCATGATGAGGACTACTGAGACCAGGCAGCCCTGGACCCTCTTTGGGTCCAAATACACTGTTGGCCCCTGAAACAACAAGAAGGCATCATCAGTTGAACAGACCGCTTTCCAGTTCTGTCGAGGTTCTGCATACACAAACTGAAAGGTTAATGGTGTATATTAGTTGTTTCTTCTACAAATGGGGTACCAAGGGCTGCTTTTGAGGGCAGAGAACAAATGAATGACCCTGGCGGGGTCGAGAGCTATGAGCAAATCAAATCGTTCCAATAGAGATTCTATTTCAATACAATCAATTTCACTAAAAGAAGTCCCGTTCAGCCAATGAAGGAAGAAGGGAGAGGAAATATGGCAAACCTTCCGCCCTACTTTGCAAGCGACTAATGAATGCAAGAGCAATGCTAAACCAGTTGGGTTGCGAGTTTGAGTTGGGGTGTGAATTTGGCAAAAGACTGTCTGCGGTAATGCCTGCCTCCCCCGCTTCCCTAAACTCTCATTTGGCATTTGCTGCAAAGCTAAGTGCCTTTCTTTCATTCCCACCTCCTTTTTATTCCCTCTGCACTCTCTGTGGTCTAGAGCTAAGCTGTGCTGCACTGAGTCGAGCTAGAGGCCGGGGGCCGGGGCTTACCGAGGGCTGGGTTGCCTAATCCACCGAAGGCACTGCTTGAAAGGTTGCTGAGGCCGCCAAAGGTACTGGAGCGACTGAATGGATCTGCAAAATGCCAAACAGGGATTAGCGACGCGGGGCCGGAGGTGCCCGACCATTCCAACCGGCTTTTCTCTTACAAGCAAGCTTTGTTTTTTGCGTCACTGTTACTGCTGCTATTCTAACTCCCTAAGGGTTGTTTATTTCTCCCAGTAAGACTGTTGGAGAGTGTTCACTGACTGCGGATTAGGCAGCAAGAGGTGCTGGCATGAAGAGCAATACCTGATTGGGGTACGATAGCCAGGGACATTTTGAAATGTCCGATGTGAAAAATGATTAAATGACGGCAAGCAAAACAGCTCATGTGTCTCCCATCTCCTCTAGAGGTTTCTGTGAGTATTCCTTCTACTTACCCCTGAAAACATTAAGCTATTTGATCATACGTACATTGCAATGGCTGAAGGAGCCCAAATCATTCATACAGTTAGTTTATAATTAAATCAAATCAAACCGACAACCTCCAGCCCACATACAGTAAGTAAAAAACACAATTCAGTGTTTTCTATGTGAAACATGAATTTAAACTCCTGAATCCAGGTATGGATTTATGACTAATCCACGGTGTACTTAAGTAAGCAAGTAGTCATTTGGCACATGCTTTTATCCAATATACTAATTTACATGAACAATCCCCCTGGAGTAACCTTGAGTTAAGTGCTTTGCTCAAGGGCACAACAGTGCTAAGTTCTTGACTGAGAAACCTTTTGATTACCAGTCTTGATCTTTCACCACTAGGCAACACTGCACCCAGTTCTGCATTTTACCAATTTTCTCTCCATTTCCTTTGGGCCCCAGCTGTTTATGAACTCGAATTGGACTGACTTGAAAGCTCACTGTGTGAAATCAGCATTCAGCTCCAAACTCAAATAACCTATCTGATAGAAACTGTGGGGGAACACTGTCTAAAGCCAGTAAAAAGGACACATGGTAAAATATTAATTTTACTGTTTTGTTGTGCATTGTAGTTTTGGTCAGAAAGTTCTCTAAAAGTCAGTTTTGGATTCTTTTGGATGAAATAAAAACACCATGGTCACTTTACACTGCAAAGTGTATTCTTAGTTTTGCCTTTTTTTCCCCAATTTATTCATCTAAACAATATCACATCTTGAACATAAGTGTAAAGGCCTTTGCACATTGAGCTTGAAAGTTTTGCATGCGTGTTTCTGTTTTTCATATTCGTCATTCTTTCCTCTAAAAATGCATGCTACGCATGCGAAAATGCAGAAAATCAAAACCGAATTTTTTATGATGGACGAAAGTTTTGGATGCAGTGTGTAAACGTGATTGACACAACGTGAGGTGGTATTTATTTTTCAACGTGCGAAAATTTCGGACCCAGTGTGCAAAGTGTTCACTGTTTACACATTTTTATACACCTGCCAGTTCAACAAAAAACTGTTACATTCAATATAAAATATCAAGCCTTAGTATCTGAAGTAATTTTGCTCCAAGCAAGTTTATCTTGTTATGTTGACATATTTTTACAAATTCCAACATGACAAAATGACTACTTTAGAATAACTTGGCAACACAATATGTAAGACTATTTGTTTCCAAATCATTTATTAATCATTATATTGTGGAATGCATTTTGAAAGTTGAGCTGAGGTTAAATTTATAATATCTGACTCTTTGGGTTAGACATTTCTGAGCCGACTGAATAATCTGATAACAATAGTCTCAGAAGTGTCTCTCCAAAGGGGAGCCTATGGTATGTTTACACAACAACAATGTACTAAAAACAGAAAAAGTTTCTGACTAAAAACGCTGTATTATTAAGCATGATGTCCGAAACACTATGAGCCTGTGCACATATCTATAGCCTAAACACGCATGCACATGATGTCAACTTTACATTTTTGTAGTTTACAGGTAGATGATAATGGTATCATTTTCAAAAACGTGCACTTTGAAACCTGCTTTAAAAAATTTGTGTTTTCAGGCGCCCAAAACAATTGCTGTGTAAATGAAAGGGCAGACTGCATAAAAAGTTTTCCATTTTTAGTTGAAAACAGTGTTGTGTAAACTCCCCATTACAGCAAATATTACATTATTCTTGACAAACAAAAACAAGGCTAGAAGGCATAGAAGTACAGTATTTTTTTTTTTTTTTTTTAAATGCATCATTATCTTCAATTCTGCACTAGGTCATGTCTGATTTTCACAATGTTTATTTTTAGGAGTTTGGTTTGGGAAATTTGTGAAAAGACATGCTTTTATAGCCGAATGACCACCAGCACTACAACATATGGAACAGATTGTATTTGCCTTGTTTATGTTTGCGTCAAATAAAAGAGTAAAACAAAAATTTGAAGTGCAAAAGGAAAGAGAGGAACTATTTAAAATGGTGGTTTACTTACACTTACCTGCCAAATGGCTAGGAGGCAGGAATCCAGCGTGGTGAGGAGACGGTCCATAGGGTGAAGCAGCTGGATGTCCCGATCCTATTGAATACAACGGGAAACATCATCAGTAAAACTGATTGCAAACAGTTAGTTAAACCATTCAAATATTCACCAAAACAGCACCATGTGTAGTCTCTATATACACAGAGACAAGAGACGTCTTGGGTAATGATTAGTCTTGTTAGATTAAATACATTCTCCTATTCCAGCTTAATATGCAGAGACAACTAGAAGTGTTATCTGGCTTAACCAATGGCTTGCGTTTGGGGTAGGACTATCAGTAATAAGCTGTTAGAGTAGTTTGCCCGGACAATAAAAAGGACAGTGACGTCTTAGATTGAGTGTTCAGGTTGCATTTGAAAGGGTCAACTGTCTGTTCAGCCTGAACTATGCGTCATTTGTAACTGTGTATCATTAATGAAGAAACCAATTACAAGCTCCTTCATGACACCACGCTGCATAATTACAATCTAAAGGGCAGACACGCTCATGTTGCCCTTCAACAAAGAGCTACCAGTCAATTATATCAGGTAAAAGCATTTATATTCATGCCCGTGGCCCCAGCGTTGAGCAAAGACAACATTCAAAATAACAACATGCAAATTAGTGAGCACGGAGCATGAGAGAAAGAAAGACATACAAATCCATCTTATTATACCGAAGCCATGCCAATAAAGAGATTGCAGTATAATTTACAAGATGAGACATAAATAATCTGTGAGAGCAGTATCTTGATTGGATTATAAATAGGGTTTATAAGTGAAATGAAAATCAATTATATTTAAGTAGAATTTCTTAAGGCGGGTAGGTCTAGCATCAGGCTCTCACAACACAGCAGGAAAGGGAAATATTTCCAGGAATGGTTGTGCAAATGTTCATTTTTTCAGCTTAAGAATTTTAAATCATTATAACATATTGTTTGTCATCCATATTACAGGACATTCAATGAGAAAAACCATGTAGAGCAGGATTTGATTTTACGCATATTTTTTTCCTTTGGAATAACTGAACTGAGCACACTATAACCAGAATGTGTGTCATTATTAAATAGGGTCAAGTTTGATTTGAGTTTTCTTCACATACCTGTTGATGAAAAGAGGGGTCTGGCCAGATCATGAGGGTAGGGGAACCCAGGGAACACACCTGGAGCTGGAGGACGGCTGAACAGATCAAGTTTTCCATTCATATCCAGTTTATGCGGGTCCAAGTGCATCTGCTTTTGTGAGATAAAGTCATTTTAAGAAAATAATATAATCTACGACAGGAATGAGTGCATAAATTTTAAAAAGTACTATTTCTTTGAGTAAACTGTCCTTAATGAAGGAAAAAACTGAGATGATCTTTAACGCATGAATCATTACAAAGCACACTTGTGTATTCTTGCACTTCCCTCACACTAAAGGCTACACTGTACTAAAGAAAAGGCACAAGCTCTTTGGTTTCTAAGAACTTACTTTCATCTTCTGCTGATGATGGTAGATCTGCCAGGCGATTTGAACATGCACTGCACACCATTTGCCTGGCTTCTGACATGAGCACAGAGGACATTTCAAAGCATTAGCACAAAGGCGGTGGCATTTAAGGAGGAAAATGTAGGGATTTGAAAGAGAATAAAAATATGATGCTTACTCTTACTGAGGTCCTAAAAGGATCTGTTATCTGTAAGGAGCGGAGGAAGAAAAAGAGAAAAGGAAACAGACAAATATGTTTTGTTACAAAGTTCAGGTTCATGAAATGCTAAAAAACATCACAATCCTGATTTGATTTTAATGGCCAATCTCTTAAATGGATCTCCAGACTGGGCGGCTTACCCTCGGGTCCTTCTGAAGAAGAGTGTGTGGGACCGTTCCTGGTCGTGCTGCAACATCAATAGGGTTTGAGGCCTGGAGAAAAAATTAAGGGCATTTTATATAAAGCTAATGGAACGCAGCACAACACCGAAGTCTGTTTATTTACTATTTTCAACCATGCACTGTTGAGAGATATTGCACTGCATTTTTTGGCTCCTTTGTGTGAAGTACTGAATTTTTAACTGAAGGTCCTATGAAATCAAAATGGAAATTTTGAAGCTTGCATGTGTTAATTTTGATGATGTCTACAGTACTGTATACTATGCTAGTGTAAAACATTTAGCAGAAGCGTGTATTTATAAAACCAACTAGCTATTAGCAAATCAGGGTTTATTATTGTGACATAACTAAAACCTATTGGTTATTTAACAAGAACATAATAAACCCATTGATATGCTCTGTCCAAACATCCTGTTGCAAAAGGAAACATCATCATGTGATTCATCATGGGTGTAGCCTAAAGCTTAAAACTTCAGTCCCAAGTTTCATGGATGCCATAGTCATTTATACTCATAAACTTCATACTTGTTGGAAACTTCAGACTGGCTCTACCTTTGACTGGTAGCTAACACAACAGTGAGAGTTATTTGAGAAGTGCCAGGTAAAAACCATTACACACCAAGTGAGCGAAAGCCATATAACACACACTGCAAAGACACACGGTAACCACCCTGCTCAAGACCACAGTCTAAAGTTAACACAAAAGCCTCCAGCAGGTTATTGAGCCTGAGCTTCTTTGCATAATCCATTAGTGGAGAATGTGGCAGTGGTAGATTTCTCTGTCTGTCTGCAGTATAAATGCAGCTGTGCGGGATTTGAGAGCACCCTGAATACTAATGGTAAGGTGATGCTGGGCTCTCAATCAGCTGCATTTCTGCAGTATACAGGAAATGGAGAATGATTTGACCCCATTCTTATTTGTTTTTGGACTTTTTTGCCCTTTTATTATCAGCAAATGTGACAAGAATTTATTGGGATAAAGAGAGGGGGATGACTAATGTCTCAAACCCACCCCCCTCTCTTTATCTCAATAAATTCCTGTCACATTTGCTGATAATAAAAGGGCAAAAATTAGATTTCACTCTGTCTCGGTCAGATGAGCATCCAAGGCTTAACATGCCTAGAGATCATTTGCTAAACACTAGGGCTGTGACTTGGCAGGGTGTCTCAAATCTACCTTTTTTAAGACCTGCACAAAATAAAATTACCACCATATGACTATTCGTGGGGTAAGGCAATGTCAATGGTGAAATATTTAACTAAAACTTCACGTTTCAACCTTTTTTTGAAAAAATGCATGAGTCAAAAGTATTAATTATTATTCATTTAATTTATTAATTTAAACAATTATTATAAATCATTATATTAAATAACATATAAATGTAGTTTCCTGTCTTTGTTTAGATTTTTATAATGCATGAGCTTCTTGTCAATCCACCGGTTCACATTTACAACTTTGTGTTTGCTGCGTAAAAACATGGGTTGATTTTCACATCTGTCTAATCAAAAACAGCAGATGGTCTTCTTAAAATAATCCAAATTCATTCTCTGCCAGCAGGAGGCGCTTTCAGAACAGAGGAAATATAGTGGTATCCCAATATGTACAAATTGTTCGCCTGAAATATGTGGTTTGCTGCCAAAGAACAGGTTTATCGCCTGTGAAAATGACAGCCTGAACAGTATACCACGTCAGATTTAATTAGCTTTATTTTTGGTTCTGTTTTTGGCAAAAAAAAAAAAAAAAAAAAAAATCTGTTTCAAGTGGAAAAAAAAAAATTTGGTGCATCATTAGCCTTGTCCTGTAAGATTCTGGAGATGAAATTTAACTTCCATTCTCATAACTGAGTAAAACTTGAGATCAGTCCTTTGTTTTGCAGAACAGATTGATCTGGCCAACAATTAATATGTAGAAACTTTCACCAGGTGTTTTTTTTTTCTTATGTTCACATCTGCATGAGTTTTATAGGCCATATTTTTCAAATGTTTTTGACTTACTGGTCTTGGCCATATCAGAGTCTGCAAGCGGTAAATTTGAAATGCCCAAACAAGCCACATGAGTCTCTTTCTCATTCTGCTCAAGTCAAAACAATTTTGTCTACATTTCCACATGATGTGAATGCATAGTTTTGAGGTCTAACCTTTGGCTGGAAGGCTCCTTGCAGTGAACTGAAGGGCCCTGAATGTGGAAGCAGCGGAGGCATGCCTGGCATTGTTGGTGGATAGGATGGAAAGAACTGCAGAGAAAAACAATGTCAATGCAAAGTTTACAAAACACTTTGGCGTCTGTCATCTTTTTTAGCTAAAACAACTTTTTTATATAAATGCTTTGAAAACAACATCAAACCAAGCATGCTTAAAAAAAAAAAAAAAAACATGCAAAAAGTTGACAAATACGTNCTTTTAGCTAAAACAACTTTTTTATATAACTGCTTTGAAAACAACACCAAACCAAGCATAATTAAAAAAAAAAAAAAAAAAAACATGCAAAAAGTTGACAAATACGT
>SCHK01279805.1:355-10557 GCA_004124795.1 Poropuntius huangchuchieni
AACTGGGAAAATGGAACTACATAAAAACTAAAACTGAATTCAAAAAAAAAAAAAAAAAATTAAACCTAAATAATATATATGTCATTAGTAAAAAATTACAAAATGTACAAATCAAAATGAATAAAAAGAATCTAAAATTAAAATGAAACTAACCATGTTTATAAACAAAAATAAATTCTTAAAAAGTTATCTATCTATCTATCTTAAGTAGCTAGGTGCTTCACACTCCAGTGCATTAGTTATAGCTTTAAAAGAATCAGTGTAATTCACTACTAATGTGATTCTCTGGAGGTATCTAAAGTTGACTTGATATTTTGGGATAAATAAGTTAGAACTGCAGATCAAGCAGTCAACAAAAACTCTTAGAAGAATTTCAGAATGTCTTATATTTTGTCAAAACAATCTTTTGCCCAGATAATCTGGAGAACTTTTGTTTAAACCATTTTATATTTGATTAGTGATAGTTAAAGAAAAATTATGTTTGTTTACGTTTTCCAAAAATATAAAAATTCAGACAATTATAGAAACAAAAAAAGTTTACATCACATTTACAAATATGATGCCAAAAACACACCAACAAGTGTACGTCAGAATATATAGATTATTTTCAACGATTTCAAGTGAAATCCAATATTTTCATTGCAATCTCAGACTTTTGGACACCACTGTGTGTGTGTATTTGTGTTTTTATCTGTGTGGATAAATATAGATTGAGAGATGGTGTCTCATAATATGTATGTAGTTGAGTGTGTCTGTTTTAGGTTAGAGATTAGCACTGGTCAAAGAGGTGTGTGAATTATTGGCTGGCCTGGTCAGTTAAGTGTGTGTGTGTGTGTGTGTGTGTGTGTGCGTGTGTGTGTGCGTGTGTGTGCGTGTGTGAACGAGCTGTGAAGTGCTGATATAGTGTAGCTGTTGGATCTATGAGCTCTTTCTTTACTAATGAGCTACTATTGTACTTCACTACCTAGAACAAAACCTCACAACAGGAGAGCCAGCCTGACACACACTTTACACACTGGCCAAAGTCTGTTAGAGCTAATGTCCACCTTTTTCATCAAAAGTATGGATTTACATGGTGTAATACTCAACTTGACTTTTAGAGGCATGTAAGCAATGTTAATAAATCACTCTGAAAGAAATCAAGGAAAGGAGCGAAGAGACAAATCATAATGGCGGAGCATTAGAATTATAATTCATCACACAAAGATAAATATAGTTTACATTAGGGTTAAGCTAGGATTTAAACTGAGCCGGTGTTAATTCAGGAACACCCCCCATGTATCATTTGCACGTAAACATAGCATTGAATTATGTCCACCCAAGCTCCCTTAAGATCAAGTACAATTGCTGTAAATCTAAAGTGCTGGAGACAAAGTTGCAAAGAGTGTTTATCCCAAAACAGACTAAATAATGGAAGAGTTACTTTCTGATGGACAGAAAGTGGGAGTTTTGGCTCAGAATGGCTTTTCTTTGTGTGCATGCTATTGTTCAGTGATGTGATACTAAACTGGACAGATACCCCAGTGTGTTATGGGTCCAGAATGATAATGTTATTAGATTTACAGATACCCCATGTGTCCCTGTGCGCATGTGTGTTGAAATGAGCTGGAGTTGTGAACGGCTTCACTGTGCAAGACAATGCTTAAAACTAGTATACTATGCAAATAACATAACAGCCCCATCAAGCAAACAAATGACGTGAATATCAGATCATTTGTTGGCGTATTTATGTGAATAATGCAGGGTTATTATCATTAACTAAAACCAAAAATAAAACTTTTAAAAAACGTTTTGTTAATTGAATTAATGCTGAAATAAAATATCAATATCAGCTATAATATGAAAAGCTTAGTAAAAAATGTACATTGTTGCCTTAGCAACTAACTAAAATTAAGTTAAATTTGAAGCATTAAAATTACTGATACTGGAAAAAATGGAAATACATAAAATCTAAAACTGAATTCAAATAATAATTTCAAAAATAATAAATTAAACCTAAATACCATATATAATTAGTAAAAAAAAAAAAAAAGTACAAATCAAAATGACTAAAAATATTCTAAAACTAAAATGAAACTAACCATGTTTATAAACAAAAACAAAAACAAAATCTTAAAAATTAATGCAATACATAAAATGATGTAAATAAAATGTATATTCTATTTTATATTTAAATAAAAATAAAATAATAATAAAAATTGTAATAGTATGTAAATAATACTAGATCTATCTATCTATCTATCTTTAGCAAAATTACTCAAAATTATCTTTGCCAAAAAAATTATATATATATATATATATACACAGTATATATCTTGTGTATGTATCTTGCATCTTTAGCAAAAATATTATAGCAAACATATTATAGCAAAATTACCTACAAATAAAAAAAAAAACTAAATATAAAAATAAAAGCCTAAAATTTAATGTAATAAAATAAAAATTAAATGTATGTTTTATTTAAATATTTAAATGAAATTTTTAAATATAAATATAAGCTATAGTTTATGAATAATACTAAAACAACACTGTGATGAAGGGCTTATTAAAGTGTGTAGGGGGAGGTTTAGGGATAGAAGGAGTGTGTGAGTGTGCCTTACTTGACCTCTTGGAGTGTAAGTGTGTGTTTGTGTCCATAATGAAGTGCATATGTGTGCGAGCCGAGTGTGTGAGCCATATGTGTGTCCACTCATTGACCTTTCTCATGTGTGTGTCCATTTATCTCAATTCTTCTTTGATATACTGGCCTGTCAGGGAGTTTTAGTGCGTGTTTTAGGTTTCTCTGATATAGTGCAGCTGTCATAGATGCTGCCTATCCTTATTTGTGCCAACTGCGTCTGTGACTACACATCCTCTGAGCTTTTTTCATGTCAATTAGGATTAGAACCCAGCATGTAGCTAATAGACGAGATAGACGGACCAACAGCCTGACACTTCAGTCCTAAGACCAGCTTTTCACCCCCATGCCAGTGTGTGTGTGTGTGTGAGTTGACATGTACATATGCATATACACTTATTTATTGCTTTATAGTGTTTGCAAAAATGCTCTTCATCGGCGTCATACATTCTGTGTATGTCTTTTAATCCTCCATAGTCATTCACATTGTGCCCTGCGCTTTATTCCCTCAGTTTGAATATGGTAATGAGGTTGTATTCTTATTCGGAGCCACCTGGTATCCATAGAGACTGATAGAGTGCATACGTCGCATGCATGAAAACACCGATGTTGGGGTCAGTTTGCTCATTGACTCGTAATGAAATCACAGACGCAGCACGGTCTGGGTGGGTGTATGTCTGTGTCTGTGTGTTGTAACGTTTGCTTTATTAGGGATTAGATGTCATTACTTGGATTAACCTGCCTGCTCAAATAATCCCTGTGCTAAGAGACATGAGTTACTGACTCCACCCGCTTTACCGACACACACCATTTTGAGAAAGAAATTTAGATGCCTGAGGTGTAATTTTGAAAATTGTTATTTTGGTGCATATGACACTGATTTGTAAAATTAGACATATTAAAGCCAAAGCAACAAGTGGCCTATACAAAGGCATGCTGCATGTAAATTTGTAAAAATCTCCATGTGGAGCACAGGAAGGATTCTTATATGTGCTGCTTGATCTTTACACACTCGCCCCAAGACTTCACACACAAACACACACACACACACACACACAGAGGCAGACACACGCTGACCTTAAAACCTCCCCATCCCAGCAGCCAGAGGTCGAGTCCATCTTTTAGGAGTAAGAGCACATGATGTGTCAATCACTAGATAGACATCCTCCCACAAAAACACATTATATTTAATTTATTTTGAAAGAACAAACATTCCAACTGTCAGGAAATGAATTTTATCACAAAACTGCAAATTAGAAAAATACAGTGAAGTCTGGACAGGCTGTGAGAAAACAACAATATTAAAATCTGATCAAAATTATATTGGAAATATTTTACTTTGTCAGTTTTATTTATTTATTGTGTGTGTTCCAAAAAACAGTCATGCTATGAAATATTATAACAAAACTGTAATAAAAAAAGGTTTAAAAAGGCAAAAAAGTGGAAAAAAGGAAAGTGGAAAGTTGCTAAAACCTTGGAATAGTATGTACACACACACACACGTTTAATGTGTCTAATTCTATTTCTAAATGTATTGTATTAGTAGATTACTCAATGTATTTAAAAAAAAAAACAGTCCAGATTCTTTACCTGAATATTTTTTTCTTGCCATGTGTTTTAAGCCCAAGTGCTAAGTTTTAAAGTGAGAGTGTGATTGTTGCTGCCAAGTGCGTTTGTATATGATTGGTTCAGTGTAACAGGAAGTGTTATCAGTGTGTAGCTTTGTTGACTGTTGCAATAGCAGATAAGAGTGGCATTCCCCTTAACCTTTCTTCCTCCAAAACTAGATTACTACCCTCCCTTTACAACACACACACACACAAACTGAGACAATACCCCCTTTCCAGTTTACAACTCCAAGTAGTTACTGCCAGGAAGCGCATACCCAAACTACTCCCCCAACATGCTCCCTTCCTCCAACTTCTTCCAGTCATGTAGATTCCTCTATACATATACAGCTATACTGCATATATACAGACACCTAGTGTACCCTGTTTTAAAATGCGGTGCAAAGTTTGCATAAGGAAAATTTGGAGGAATTTCTGATTTGACTGTTGTCAAGCTTACCTACTCTACATGTTTCCCCAATAAAAAAAAAAAAATAAAAAAAAAAAACAGTGCAAAAGCAGACATTTAAAAAAGAGACCAAAGAACAACAACACAAAATGCTTCTTTTGCTTGAACTCCATTTTAGGTTTGTCTCAAATTGGTCACTGAATCTTATGGACATGGTTGTATTTTTCTGCCTGAAGAAATATCACTGTTGAGGAAAAGTAAGGAGAGAATGAATTTGTGAGAAAGAATTGAGAATTAGCGTGCATGATTGGCAATTTGGTGTTTTTTGCAAATCACCATTAGAGGGCGCCCCATATTCTGTTACCATACTGGATTTACAGCAGAAGTGACAATGTAAGTCTCACATTTATGTATAATGTCAATTTTATCAATGAAGATGCATGAAACTCAACACAGTATAGTATAAATATGTGAATAATTTAAGTGAAAAATGATATATTGTGAACTTTATTCCCTTTCAAACTGTTAAACTTGAAATTGACCTGGAGCATCTGAGTAGCTTTAAGTAACATTCAGCACATGGTCTTGAAACAGGACACTATGTAACCTCACTTTCTATACATACAATATCAAGTCTTCTCCAGATCCAGATGAGTGTATCTTAATGTCACGTAAACATTTTAAGATTAAGTGTACATTGTCTAAAGGAATGTGCTGTCATTTTCAAGATCCTTTCATGGCCATAATCCAAAGTTAGCAGTTAGTTAGCAGATCGTTTTGCGTAAAGTGAGTTACAGAAGACTAATTACATGAGCACAATGGTGTTAACTACCTTGCTTCAGGGCACAGCAAAAAGGACAGATTATGATTTCTAGATATTAAATGAACCAAAAAAATGTTTCAATGTTCATACCAAAAAGTGTATATATGTATGTAAATGTGTTTTGTCAGCAACTTTATTATAATATATTTAAAAATACATACACATACAGAGAAAAAAATATTCAAAACACTAAGATGAAGCAACTATTTTCCATTTTTGTTAAAATGTATTCATATATATTTATATATATATATACTGGACAATTTTGAAATATATAAAAAATGGCAAAAATACTTGTGGAAAAATAAATTAAATACAACCAAAATGCATTATATAAATATTACAACATTCTATCATATAAATATACTTTATGAATAAGTATAAAATATTTTAACAATATACATTCAGCAATATATTTTCCTATTTTTATTGCCAAAGGCCACCACCACCCAGAGACTTTAGAAGCAGTTTATCCACCAAAGCATAAGCTGTGTGCAAAAATGAAGGCCGCTCCAGACAGGCTTTAAATCATTGTATTACAAATGATAAGTAGATTTAGGTGGAGAAAGGGGAGGGGTTTCAGTTTCAATAAATCCTCTTTGCCTTTCTTCACTGGTCAATAATTGGGGTCATGCATTCAAGCCAATCGGTGACAGCTGGTCTTAAGGGGTCAATTAAAAGATGAGCTCGACAGCAAGTCCGTTTTCAGTGTCAGAGATCTTCACACATTGGTTAGCTGCATTTGGTGAGCCAGGCCTTTTAATGCAACAAACACCAACAGAAGGATTCTGTATTTTCATGAAATATGTTTGTTTGTCTGTTCAGGGTAGCTCTTGATTGGTTTTAGTGACAACTTGCTGTTTTTTCTTTGAGTTACTCTTTTGTTGCATTACCTTCTGTTCTGTCTGAATGTAGTCATCTATGGGACACACACATACAGATGACATTTTGTTTTAGTCATTAGTTCAGTCAGTGTTTGGGTGGGTTGTTAAAAAGGATCTGGACTGTATTTACCTTGATGATCTGTATTATGTGTGAAGACAGCAGCCAGGCCAAATAAGCACATAATAGTGAAAGCAATGACGATGAAGACCAACTCAAAACCTGAAAACAACAGATCCATAACAAACACACAGAATTCCACCTCTACACACACACACACACACAGAGTGAGAGAGAAAGGTGAAAACATGATTACACCGCATTAAACAGTTTCTCATTACAGAAGATTTTGTACAGTAACAGAATGTATAATAACAGTAAGTGTGAAAGACTGAAGCATCTCAGATATGCAGGGCCCTGAAGATATTAATGTAGGACTGACTGAACAGAGAACATCCATTAACAAGCTGCATGGATACTGGATCAATAAACCATTTCAGCTGGAGAGGTTGGGGTGTAGTTGTGTAGATGAATAAAGCAAAAGACTGTAGAAGAGCCTTAAAGATAGAGCTAGAAATATCTACCAATAAATGCAACACTATAAGTGATAATGTACTGCCAGACGGTTATTATCACAAATAAACCCCAACAGTGATCAGGAACAAAGTGAATATTGACTGCAGATACTAGAAATATGAAATTAATGCTGGTGTGTTAACAGGGCAGGGACAGTACTAAAATCTATAGTTTAGTGGCCATTAAATAAAAAATATTTTCCATTCGGTGTGTGAATGAGCAATACGAATCAAGTATTTCAGAAATTTAATCATATAAATTTATACATTTATATATCAATGCCAATGATTGTTAATGTTGCAGGACCATAATTAGCAATATTTGGCCCTGTACTGGTGAAATAAAATACAATATTATATGCTGATCACAACTTTAGGATATGAAGCATCCACAAATGAAAATTACAGTGCCATTTAAGGTCATAAACTAAACTGTTCATAAATACATAAAATGTTTTATCTGAAACAAAATATATATAAAAAATTAAACTTCTGTTATTCCAGCTAGCTGCCAAAATAAAATAAAATAAAATTAATTAATTAAATTAAAAACAAAATGATAAAAACACAACAAAATTACTAAAACCTTTTGAAATGAAAATAAAAACAGAAACATTTTAAATAAAAACTAATTCAGAGAATTAATATAAAAACTATAAACGTTTATTAATGATATCCCTACTAAAATAGCATAATGAAAAACGTCTAAAGACTTGTATATGTTACTAAATTGCATTCTTCTGATGTCAGCAATTACTTTTATAGGGCCTTAACGTTGTGTGTAGCCAGAGAGAGAGAAAAGGAATATAAATACCTTGTTTTGCTTTCTTTCAACAGGATTCTACCCATCGATAGTAGCTCATTCAGTTTATACCACACACAGTGTATATGAAACATGCTTGTGTGTTAGACTTAGGTTTTACAAGCTCCTCACACAGAGCAATCATAGTCCACTTATTCCTACTTCCTTACTGCTGGCTATAAACCACGTCAACGTTTAAACCCACTTTTCAGACTTAAGGTTCCTACAGACATACACTTGCTGTCTTTATTGTTTACCTGCGTTTGCAGCTGGATCCCGTCCAGGTGATGAGGTTTCAAATGCAATAAAGGCAGCAGCATACAGGTCAGGTCATGTGCGCAGCATTCGTCATGACTGATCCTGGTCCACGTCGCGTGAAATCATTCTTGAGTATGGAGTCTTACAGGCAGACTCAGATGATGAATGGCTCCTCAAGTCTTTCTTTGATTTTATCTTCATAGCCTTTTATTAAAATAAGAAGAGATCAAACCAAGAATGTCATGTTACTTTTGAACTAGTTGAACCTGTTTTGTTAGACTACGGAAATTGTAGGCTATATGCAAATATTTGCAGTACTTGTGGGTAAAATTACGATAATGTCCTGGCAGTGTTTTTATTGCTTCTGAGTTTAAGATTTGGTTAACTATTTTTTTAGAATCTATTTAGAGAATACAAAAATGATTTAGCTATCCTTGAATTAAATATTTCATTAATTGAGTATTAAGTACTTAAGTATTTTTAAGGTGGGGTCATATGGCCGTCTGTGAAGTAGAACGATTTTTAAATCAATGCTACACAACTAGAGAAAACAAAAAACGGCTGAAAAATAAACAGTAGTAAAACTTCAACACCCATAATGCACTGGAATCAATCACATTATGCATGAGCAGGGATACAAAAATGCGGAAGAACGATCTGTAGTTTTCACAAAAGCCCTGGAGCTGTTAAAAGTCATTTCACTTTTGCTGACAAATAAACACCTTGTTGCAGGTAACACGTAAAAATGTACTTATTTTACTGAAATTGTAACAATACAAAGGTACACTCAGTAGTTTGGTGCTAATTTAAAAAACGTACACATTTATTGTGTTTTTGTAAAGAGTGCACACCATTAAGTTATGTAATTCTGTAACTAGTTACTCCCAAACGCGACTCGTGAATCATACTTCGTCTCTTTTAGTCATATAATAACTTTTTGTGACTTACAGAGCCACATTTAAACATTATTAGTTATTTACTTACAATTATTTACTGACAATCTTCTCTTCCAATGGGCTGGCAGCAATAGCCAAATCATTTGAGACACAGAACGATTGAGTCATGGAAACCAAATCAGCCCAAATCATGTCACTGGAAAGGCTCAAAACAATGATTCATTGATAAATTGCCATAAATTGTCACTATATAGTGAACAAGCTGGCTGTCTGACTGTCCCTTATTGAAATAGTCAACGTACTAGGATTGGACCCCAGCCCAAGTACTCAAAACAGAATGACACAATTTTCTTTTTGGGTGAACTAATGGAAATGTAATAGTGTTGTTTATGTGTATTACTCATACCTGTAGCGCGCACACATCTCTCTTGTATTAGGCCATGCAGGGTAAAAAGACTGAATGCTACCAGAGAGAAGAGAATAGTGAACCACTCCATCTCAGTGAAGGGGGAGGCCATCTGCTTCGGCTGAAAGAACAAACACAAACTCAGTGCAAAATCAGGGCATCACTGATACTTCAGCACCACTGCGGCAGAAATACTATAGCAACACTGGCATATTATCAAAATAACACAACTGACACATCTTCATCATATGAACTCATCAAACTGCACAGATCTAAATGAGCAACACTGCCACAAGAAAACACTCCAGCACACACACACACATGACCAGGGACGTAAACACACATATTTAGTTAGAAAACCAATTACTCACATGTCCTATCGCATATACGGGTGTCCACTTTGAAGTCTTTGGTGCTGTACATTATTTTTTATTTGGTTGCTCGTGTGCACCTGTTTGTATACAGGTGATACTGTAATATGATGAGGGGGTAACCACAATGAGTGGCTCATATTGCATGGTGAGATTAACGATGGTTGTACCCTGGATACCAAATACATATGCAAGCAGAGGTTAAACTCAGTCATGATCATGCAAATCCCAGCTTGACTATCCCTCATTGAAATAGTCATTGTCCTGTTGTGCATAAAGCCTATATGTTTGAAGTCCATGCAGATTGTCTCAGCATGTCCAATTATTTCTCCCCAGACTGGATATGAATATCAATTTGGTCTATAAAGAATTTCTCACCACAGTTTAGTACCAGTGGGATCAGGAATGAATGAAAACACATATATTTATATATATATACAGTGGTGGCCAAAATTATTAGACACTGGTATTTTAAACAGCTTAAAAATGGTTTTAAGTAAGTGTTTCTATCTTTTGCTGCACTGTAAAAAGTGAAAAGTTGACCTAACTTAAAAAA
>SCHK01279906.1:169-15901 GCA_004124795.1 Poropuntius huangchuchieni
TTTGTCTTTGCTTTTAAATATTGCATAAATCATGCTTCCCTCTTTCTTTGCGTAGTCCATGGAGATCCAGAACTCTCCAATAATGTCTCCGAACTCATCCCCTATTTGTGAACGCCGGAAAACCGCTGTTGATCACATGGGTCCACACTTGAACATTCCACCCGTACCGCCCCGCCTCGATCTCATACGTTCTCCTGCTCCTAGTCCCACAGGCTCACCCAAGGTATTGTTTGTTTTCGATCACAATACATTTTTTTTCCGTTTCATTTCCATATATTCCAATTATTTCTCTTTTCTCTTTGCAGTCATCTCCAGGCATGTCCAGAAAACAGGACAAACCGCTTCCTGCCCCTCCACCTCCACAGAGAGACCCCCCTCCCCCACCTCCGCCAGAACGCCCACCTCATATCCCTCAAGACGGCCGGGCCGCTTGGCTGGTCACCCCTTCGTCTGGCCTTCCCAGAGACCCCAGAGCGCCCCTGGAGGCCTGGAGCCCTAAAGACAGCACTGCCTTGTCAGACTGCAGGACGTCTGCTGCAGACCGCTCCCCCAAACTCGCCCACGCTGCCCCTGCGCACATCAACGGGAGACCCCTCAGCTGCTCCGGAGCAGAGTTGGGGTTAAACCGGACCAGCCACAGACTGAACGCGCAGTCAGAGTGTAGTAAGGTTAGGAACGCACACACATTCCTTCTGTATCATGCGGATCACGTTCACACGCTCGTTTTGGGGAGCGACACTTTATATTAGGGCTGGAATGTCCTTCTTTGATAAGCGGAGTCAAGAACATGAGATAAGAGCAGAAAAATGACCGGACGTTGTGCTTTGAAATCACCTAGAACCTTCTGTACTCATTCACAAGCCCTTACATGCCTATTTTAAGCCATAAATATTCACTTTTTGCTCATGGCTGTTACTAAGCAACAGTGACGATATTCGCAATAAAGCAAGGCTGTGAAATTCGGCTGTGTGTAGTGCTTCTGGCCCTGGCATTAAAAAAGAGGTATTTAAAAAACATTCAGTGCCTTTCATGATTACAGCAGTTGCCCTCCCACCTCATCATGTGTTTTTGCATATATCTGGGTTAATGCCCCAAAATGCAAAATATACACACACATATTCGTGGCTCGCTGAGAGTTTATAGATTATGCGTCAAATAAGTGTGTTCTGTAAGTGGGGATTGGAGAGAGTTAAATATTTGGTTGCAAAACTGTAGTGGGTCTCTCATTAAAGCCCTTTTGGAAACTAAGAACGTCTCTGAGATGTTTTGGGTTGTTTGAAGTGCATGTGGATCTTTTTGATCTTTTTGTTCTACTAAGGTTTGCAACATGCAATTATGTGTAACCATCAATTGACTGTAAAATTTCCTCTCTCTCTCTGTCCTGGGTTGGCATGTCAGTGTATGGATTAATTTAGTGTCACAGTGTGGGCACAGAGAGTTTGGCCCCTGTTCTTCCATCACAAGCCCACACAGCTCAGTTCAGCCCACCGCCTGCAGGCCACAGCTAGTTTGCAGCATCACACGCTGCTCTTGATCTCTGAAATAAACCGACTCAGACATCAGAGGCTTCTAGAGCTCTATGATGGAGGTCTAGAAGATCCTTCTGGTTTATTCACTAGACACATTTACAGGATAATCTCTGCATAAATATATATTAATTGTTTTCTCAGATCTATATATCTACAGTATTAGGACTGACCAGTATATAGAATATTAATGATACAGTATAACTCTTTCATATATAAAATTATCCATCCGTCCCTCCTTCTGTACCTATCTATCCATCCTTGAATCTATAATCAGTCCATCCATTCATCTTTCCACCCATCTGTTCAGCCATCCTTCTATCTCTATCCAACATGTGTACTTCCATTCATCTATATATGCACCTTTTTGTTGTTTTTCCATCCATCCGTCTGTCCATCCATTTTTCTATCCATAATCTGTCTGTTCCATCCATATTTTGTTCTGTCTTTCCATCCATCCATCTGGATACACTTTCCATCCATTATTGATCTGTTCAAATGGATACCGTATTCATCCACTATAGATCTGTTCATTCTGTCCCATATGGATATTTACTGTATGTATATGCCTGGTTGCTTATTGAGCACTAAATCTAAAACTGTGTAATCAAAAATGGCTTGGCTGTATTATTTTATCATTGCGTGTTTGTGTGTTTTTCTCTGCAGTCTTTCATCAACGGTCTGTTACCTGGTGATGAGTACGATGTCCCCCCTCTGCGTCACTCCCCTCCCCTTGTGGACCACAACCAGAGGTAAGCGCCACACACATACATTTGCCCCTCCCATCCCCGGAGCCCTGCTGCAGCTCGTGTTCTTTGTGTGCATGTTGATCATAATCGCTGTAAAGAAGCTGAATCGGTCTTTCTTATTCTGAAGGAAGCCTCACCAAACAAACAACCGTGTTTACTCTGCCCAGTTCACTCATATCATGTTCAAATGATTACAAATCACCTGTTTGCCGCCCTCAAGCACAGTGCTTTTCTGTGGACTCGCTGATCTTTTGACGCTGATCCATAGCATCTTTTTCTGCTTTGCTCATTGATCTGCTTTTGTGATGTTCCATGAGTAAATTATTGTGGTGAAAAGACAAAAAGATCATGTGGAAATAATGAATGTGTTAATGTGATCCAGGGATCGTGTGCACAGGCTGCATCCTGTATATATCTAGAGCTCTGTCAGAACAACACACACATATACAGACATCAATGTTTGGACACATGTGCACCAATTATGCAAGAGCACCAGGATCCGGAGAGCATGTGCTCTTTAAACAAACATAAAGGCACACACACACACACACACACACACACACATAGATCCAGCAGTGATGGACTTCCTGTGGGGCTTTTGAGGGAATTAAGCAGAATCAGCCTATGAGAGGTTACACTCCAAGCAGCAAGCCATATTTCCTCTTCTGTCACAAACATTATGCTCTTTCTTTCCTTTGTATTGCACTCAGAGTGCTGGATTTTTGTTGTTATTATTATAATTCGATAAAAGAAGTGGTCAACATAGAAAACTTCACCACTTAGCTTGTGCTGTTTTTGTGCTACAGATACAAATAAACTTTCAAATTACGCTGCTTGTTCTGGAGAGGTGTGCACTTTCTTTTCTAAGTCAATGGACCTATGCTTTTCACCTGGCTAATTATAAAATTCCCAAACATTCTCATTTGAATGTGATTTGACTTTGGTTTGAGGAACTACAGAGTCACGGAACACCTTATCAGCAGCATGTCAACATGTTAAATTCCACTCAGAAGACCTTAGCAGAACCATACTTTATAAAGTGCTGTAGTATGCCTCAGCAATGCCCTGACTATCACCCATAGCACCCTAGTCACTGGTTTGGTTGTCAATGTTAATAGCTTCATTCATGCTACACTGTTGTGCTCCTCTCAGCAGTTTCTGCTACAAGAAAAACTGTTTCTGTCACCGCTTTGACAAATGAAACCGAAAGGCTCTGGAAACCACAATAGTTGTTGTTGTTTAGAGCACAGAAGAATAGTGTTGTGTGTCTATGTGGTGTATCTGTCCATAGAGCTGCGTCAGTAGTCAGTGATGTGTTTATAGAAGCTGAGATCATTGTATTGTTAGTAAGCATAGTAAGGCTTTTCTGCTGGCTTCGGGGGCACACTGGGTTCTTTGTGACGAGCATCGCACTTACCAGCATACGTTTACTGTACAGAAACAAACACGCACACCAACGTCTTGGAACTGTTGAGAGCACTTTCCACCTCCTCAAAGAAAGGAAAACATGTGAACCTGTCATCTCTCTCTCTCTCATATAGGTGTTTTCACACTGCTATGGTTGGCTTCTCTTTAAAGACTTGGCAAATGTACATCCATAAACACTCTCTTGATGTCTTGGAAACAAGGAGCGCTTCGAAACACTTAAAAAAATATTTAATGAATCTCTTTATTGTTACGGGGACAAGAAATGTCTAAAGTGCCCTCTAATGGCGCATCGCGGTAGCAGCCCAGACATGGCTGGAAAACCGCCCGTCGTCTCCCAGTCAGAGCTAGTTAACCTCTCTCCCCCCTGTAGGTGCCGACCTGTTTAAATATTGGCCGTCTTTGCCTACTTCAGCCCAGCCTGTGACTCTAAGTTAAAGCATTACATGATTAAACTGGCTAATCTCGCAGCGACCAGCTCATACACTGTAGAGTGCTCATTTCAGTGAGTCAGCATGAAGGCGGAGAACATTGTCCAAGTCTCCCGTCAAAGAACTTTTTTCTAAGCGTGCTACGGAGTCAGTTACAATCCTGTCATCTATGTAAATATTTACATATGGTTATTCCACACTTTGCTATAATTTGGGAGCACATGAGGCGGTTGAGTATTTGCCAGTGCAGTAATTCATGTTCTGAGTTTGGGAGTTGTTCAAATATGTATCAAGTTTTCCATGGTACAAACATGAATGATGTGCTTTTACTTTTCTTAAACATCAGATTTACGATAAAACGTGTGAAAAAACTCCTACAGATTTGCACTGAAACGGGGAACAAGTCTATTTAAAGACCAGAACACCATAGAGTCTAAAAAACACTTCTTACCAGTCCTATAGCAGCATGCTGTGTAGAGCTGAATGGTGTCACTGTGGTCTGAGAACCCAATCTGTGGCTGATCTGATGCCTGAAGCATCATGGGATTGCGTGTACTTGTTCCTGTACGTGTTGTGAAATTAATTTTTTGTTGTTGTTGTTGTGATCTGCAGACACACCAACCCCTTCACAAGCCACCGGAGTCTGACGGACAGAATGGAGGACGAGTATCAGATTCCCTCATCACATCCCGTCTGCATCACACAGCCGCCCGTCTGTATCCCCTTCCGCATCCCCAACAGGTAAACACACACATGATAGTGAAACAATGAGTCTTTTTATTAATGTGCCGCCAACATTTACATGTGTTTTCTCTCCGTTAAAGGGCTTTAGAAAACGGCTCGTCGGATCTCTCGACAGACATAAAGAAACATAAACCTCCAGAGCATGGTGAGAGAACACACACTTGTACACGCATACACACACCGTCTCTCATCTGTCATCTTCATTTTCTGTATGACCATCTTTTAGTGTGATTGTGGGAGTTTGTGTGTGTTTGTAGCATTAGGGATTGAAGTATGCATTATTTTTTGTGGTGGCCGATGGTGGTTGAAGTCTCAGGGGCCAGCTGTCGGTCAGTGTAACTCTGTGTTGTGTCCTTCAGGTGGGTTTGACTCTGGTTCGTTGATTTCGGGTGTGGCTCACACCACACAGTGCCCCCTCCACAACAGGACACCCTCAGACTACGACATTCTACTGCCCCCTCAAGGTAGCCAATGGTGCAGCGCCTCAATCTGATTGGCTGCCTGATTAGCAGACTGTTTATTTGATTGTTGGTTTATTTTGCTTTTACTGTTGCATCGTTTAACATAAAATGAGCTGTGAACCACAACGCAGATATTATTCATTACTGAGTCACTAAATGTTATTATTAGCTTAAATTATAAGAGATGTATGATGTGGATAAGGTGTGTTTGTGCGGTTGTTCTTTTCTGACACGTAAGATTAAGATTTGTTTTTTTTACATTTATTCACCTTCACTTTCATTAATCTTTGATTCTTGAATATATTGAATTGCCTTTCAGTTTAATTAAGTTATACCACCTTCATGAACTTTGAGGGTTTTTCTCAATTGCTTTGACACTAAACTTAATTAGAGCAAAAGAAAAAATCGCAAATCTTTTAATTTAGTAATTTATACTGCAGTTCCAAAAATGCTCTTTTTAAAGTCTCTTCTGCTCATCAAGGCTGCATTTATTTTTTTCAAAGTTTGTATTAACAAAAGAACTATTAAAAAGGTTTGATGTTTGTACAATTGGGTATGACCAGTGTTTCCAGTGTTTTCATGGCAATTGAATAAACATGTCATTTAGGGTCAGAGCACATTAAATTTATGCCTGAGTGATATTTTAGCTCCATCTGTTGGTGAGAGGAGGGATTGCTGAGGCATGTAGAAAGACTCAATCTTTCCTTCTCTCTCTCTCTGTTCTCTCAGCGTCTCCAATGGAAGACCTGTTCAACTCTCTCCCTCCGTCCCAGCCTCCTCCTCCTCCCCCCATCAGGAACAGTTTCATAGAACCCTCCTCCTCCTCACCCTACCCCAGACCTGCTCGCCCTTCGTCTGGACACGATCACTTCCTGCTCAGCGCTGGTGAGGCCAATCCCACTTATCTGTGACTATTAATGAGGAATAGATATCAAGTACTACTTTATTTGGGTTATATTGATATCCGATCTTTGGTGTGATTCACAGACACTTTCATAGACCAATTAAATAACTCGGCTCCCAATCCCCCTGTGCGGAGACAAACCGGAGACAACATGAAGACGCCATTCAAGGCTCCGCAAGACTACGATCAACTGCCGCCAACCTCAGGTACCAGATCAAAAAAGGGTTGTTATAACGCAAAAAGCAAAATATTTATATTTATTATATTCTACTATTCAAAGGTGTAAGGCCAGCAATTTTTATTTTTGAAGAAATTAATGTTTTTTAGCAAGCATGCATTAAGCTGATCAAAACTGACNACTACTATTCAAAGGTTTAAGGCCAGCAATTTTTATTTTTGAAGAAATTAATATGTTTTTTAGCAAGCATGCATTAAGCTGATCAAAACTGACTGTAAAAATGTTTGTATGTTTTAAATAAAATTCTTTTGAACTTTCTATTTATCAAAGAATATAAAAATGATCACTGTTTCCACAAAAAGCAACAAAAAGGAAATGTTTCTTGAGCATCAAATTAGCATATTAGAAATTGATCATGTGACTCTGAAGGCTGGAATAATGGCTGCTTTTACCATCACAAGATTAATAACATTTTAAAATATTTTAAAATAGGAAATATTATTTTAAATTGCAATTATATTTCACAGTATTGCTGTTTTTACTATATTTTAATCAAATAAATGCAGTATAAGATACTTCTTCAAAAAATAAAATAAAAATCTGAAGTGTGTATATTTATACCCACCCATACCTTGTGCTTAAAACGATTCAATATTAATGATCAGAACAAACCTTGCGTGCACATCTAGAATGAGCCAAAAATATACACGTAATATCCTGATAAAACAGCTGTGAGCACAGTGTGTTGTTCTGAATACATAATAGCCGTGCAGGTTTATTAAATGAAGCCATTAGCCATCAAGATGAATGCACTCGATGAATTATTAATTATTAGCCTGTAATGGGTTTTTAATGTGTTCAGAGTCTTTTTAGTCGACCAGCTACCATCTACTCTCAATGGCCCATTTTGACTACTCTTTGTTTCCTGTTTACAGTGACCGGAGATTGCTTCAGGGCACCTGAGAGACCTCCAAAACCACTTCCCAGGATCATCCCACCAGACATCCACAGAAGACCGCACGAATCGTCCCGGGAGAACGTCGACGCCAAGATCGCCAAGCTGATGGGGGAGGGCTACTCGTTCGAAGACGTGAAACGAGCGCTGATGATCGCGCAGAACAAGGTGGACGTGGCACGGAACATTTTACGAGAGTTCGCGCTAGTCGCCCCCAGGCAGGGCCTGTAGCCTGCGCCGAAGTGATTTCAAACTATAATAACTACGACCGTCTCTGAGCGTACAAACTGCAGGCTGACTTCTGCTTGCTTTCGTTTAGCACATACAGCAAATGAGACGAAAATGTGCGCTTTTCCGCCAAAAGGAGCCTAACGGAGTGTTGCGTTTGTAACAATGGGATCCTGTGAAAAAACAAAAAAAGCCTTGTGTTTACAGTGTTTACGTGGCTTATCTGCAGCGCTCAGGTCATCGTCGTTACAGCTCGGGAGGTTCAACAGAGAAACTGAAATTGAATTTTTTCATATTTGGAGGTGTCCATCCACATTTTAGAGTGGATTTGCTGCGTCCTTCAAACCAGTGACGTTTGTACTTCTCTCAAATTGGCTGGACGGAAATGAAAGCAGCTCTGAACGCTTCTGTTTGTGTTGCCAGTGTCTGCAGGCTGTTCATGCCTTTCCTGCCACTGCTGCTGCCGCACACACAAATATTACCCACGTCCAGCCACTCCTTCCTGGCCTCTCGGGTATCATGAATTTTACAGTAATGGCTCTCGCTGTGACCGTTTCTCCTTTATCTCATTAATTCGCAGTGAACACGACAAACCAGATCAGATAGTTTGAAGCAGAAAAAAGAGACAGACATCGAATATCAGGTTCACAGTTCAGCTTTTTCAGTTTAGCCGCTTTTTATCAACTCTTAACGGACGCCTTTGACAACTGCGTGCATTCCAGCGTTCGCAAGCAAGGGCTAATGTGGTTGTTTCATCTTCTGTAAATAGGGCCTGTCAACTCGTGAAATAAAACGAACCCGAATGCCCCCTTTGAATGCATCGGTTCCTTATTTATTTTAAAATTAGTGCAGTGCAGGAGAAGCCACCTAAACGTTCCCCTTCCCTTTTTTCAGTTACCCTCAGCCCACTTGCACTGATGCGATATGCAAAAAAAAAGAACTGGACATGCACCGTTTGTATAAGCGCCTGGCAAACAAACCAAAAAGATGCAGAATATCATCTACGAGTCATTTTAATGGTTTGACGTAATAGTGATGCCCACGAACTGAAGAAAACTCCAGCAACCGCTTCATTCAAGGCCTTTTGGGAGTTCTGTGAAGCTGGACCGCTTTGACGACTCTTTTTTTTTTTTTCTTCCCACTGGCTGTTTGTCATTCCTTCCTATCAGGTTTTCTCTTGAACTTGAAACTTCATTTTTGCACTGGTCTCGCTCTCCATCTTACACTTGAAAGTCTGAGAACTGAGTGGACCCTCCAGCGGAAGAGGACGTGGCCTTCGATAGGTTCACGAGGGGAACGGTTTCTGTTCATTTCCCCTCTTCTTTTTATGAGAGATTTTAGTTTGTTGGAAAATGCCTTGTGGATCATTTAAAACCAGTGATGTGTGCAATTAATTTATACTTTGTTGAAAGTTTTCTTGGAGATTATTATTTTCTTCTTTCAGTAATGTTGGTAACCCGTGATCTGTTCTTGTGGAGAAAAAAACGTTTTATAAAAGCCAGTATTAACATCTGCTATGTGTGTGTTTTATTTTTATTTTTTTGTAATTGTGTATAGAAAAAAAACAACAACCTGGAAACGTACTTCAAAATGTACACTTTTATTGTCAACAAAAGTACAAAAACAAAAGTCAGTATTTACAATACTTTATGGCCTTCTTTTGCGGTTACCCTCTTTGGTTTCACTGCTGACCTGATGGTTCAAAATATGCGAGACGGTTACGCTAAACATGGACATTCAAAACACTCGTTTGTGGAGACGAAACAAAAAGTGAAAGCTGAATACGCGTGACAAAGTGAGATTACATTTTAAATAAAAAGGGTCTCTTTAGTGACTAAGCAGAAGCACAGCTAACCTTGCATTTCTCACACATTATAAATAGCCAAACACAAGACATTCAAACATATTTACAGCTTCTTCAGACCACGATGAACGGAACCCATCTTTAAAGACTACAGTGTCGGACATCAACCTGACAAATATCGTAGATACAGAAAATGATGTGTAAAAGCAAAAAAAAAATGCAGTTTTTAAAGTCCGAGGGAAGTGCAAAACTGAAAGGCTATACAGTGAGGTTTCACATTAACATGTTTGCCTTCCAATACTGACTCTTTCTGTTAAGGCAGAATAATTGGGCTATTCTTTTATATTTACTTCCTACCAAAAAAATAAAGGCTCTGCATGCAAGGTCGCTACCACCCAGTCTGATTCTGAGAGCGGATGTTTGCTTGTTTATACTATATGCAAGTCACATCTATGTCGCTACTTTAAACTCTAGCGGGCCGTCTTCTGCTGAGTTCAGAGCCCTACAACTATGACATCATGCAATGCAACCTGAAGGCCACTGGGTGCAGCAGAAAATCTCCCTATGCTATGCTAAATTTCTAAACCCGTTTTCACTACTTAGCCACTTCGAACTAGAGGAAATAACATGAATGTCATAGGGCAGTGACGTAAAGAGGTACCAATAAATAAAACATGAGAGAACAGAGGTGTAACAGCAGTGAATACATCATTCTTCCAGCATCCGACCGCGATCTTAGTTTTCGACGAGGGACTGTGCAATATCAATACGTAATCCCGTTATTTTTTTCAATAATCCCAACGTTATGTAGTGAACGTACTCCCTGTATTTACACAGGCCTAAAAAGTGTACAGCAAATTTACATTTTTTTTTGTTTTTTTTTAACTAGAGGGGGAACAAAACAGCTGTGCCCACCACATCAGCAATGCGCATGAGACGAGAACATTCACTGGGAACACAAAAAGAAAAGTCAGAATCGATCAAAAATAAATGCAGTCCTCAGTGCAGACTAAATTTACAACACAAGTGGTTTTCTCTTTTACACTTTTGAAATCGTGGTGGGGGATTTTCTTTCTTTTTTTTTTAATAAACAGTTCATTTGGAATAGGAAATGTTCTGAAAACATTCTGTGATG
Source organism: Poropuntius huangchuchieni (assembly GCA_004124795.1). Classification (NCBI taxonomy): domain Eukaryota; kingdom Metazoa; phylum Chordata; class Actinopteri; order Cypriniformes; family Cyprinidae; genus Poropuntius; species Poropuntius huangchuchieni. Next base: position 10,710 of record SCHK01279906.1, read on the forward strand.
CGTGACGCACACAAGCAGCCCGAAGGAGGCGTCGCTGTCCAATCAGATGTCTGGAATTAGATGATTGAAGTGTGTAGTACTGCACATTCAGTGTGTACAAGGCCTCTTTCCTGGTTCATTCCTGGTATACAAACACAAACAATGAATGTTTGATTAGAAAAGATGAGAAGATAAGAATAGAGTTGGCGTACTCAATATTGCACTTAATTCAAAGCCAAATACAAGTTACTCGGCAGTGGAGTGGTACCTTTATTAGCTACTGTAATATACTACATTGTTTACATCACATTGTAATAATGATAGTCTTAACACCTCGCTGTAATGTGTGTGATTCAGATGAAAGACATGCAAAACTGTCTTCTAAAGAAAATATCTGTTGTGACTCACATGTGACATGTGTTTTAACGTCTTTACCTCAGTGAAAAATGTACCAGTTTTTTCCAAGTTCTTCATTTGGTGGTATAAATGAAATATTCCTCACATTAAGCCACCAAAATGAGAACAAGAAGAACAAAAAGATCACAATGTTCCTCACCCGTTTGTGAGAACTTGTATATGATACTGTAACAATAACCTGCAATATTTTTGACTGTTATTTGTGACACATATATATTAATGCTGTCAATCAATTTAAAAAAAAAAAAGTTTATATTGCAATAATTTCACATGCAATATTCAAATTAATGTACAAAAATCATAGACGGTATATTTTTTCATATTTGTTTAGTGGCATCTTTTTCATGACTGAAGGCAAGTATCACTGATACAAATGTGTCTATGAAACTGACCATTGATTATAACCATTCAACATTACAGTATAAACGAGAAATATCAATTTTAACATTTATAAATATAAATATCATATTTAGCTACCTGTGCCATTCAGCAAGTAGGAAATACACAGAAATTGAATAAAGTTATCACTTATAGAATTTAGTGTAACTAAATAGTGTATTAAACATAGATGAATCCTTAAAGGTACAAAAGTTATTGGTTTCCTGTGTTTTTCTTTTGTTCTCTGATGAACAGGCATCACAGCAGCTGGTTTATTAGGTTATTTGTCTGCTATTTCTTTAAGAGCTGGCGCTGACTAAAAAAGTCTAATATAATAATATATTATTATGTATCACCCAGTTTTGGCAGGTGTGAATTTTCCACCCTGCCCTGAGCTTTGAAATTGTAAAATTGCAAGCGACAATATCCTCACCTTCTTCGTTCTTCTTTGACGGCTCTCTTCTCTTTTAGACATCTGCTTTATGATTGTTCTCCTCCAGTTTCTTACTCTCCTCTGAAGTGCCTGCCTCCTTCTCTCCGGTCTTCCAGGTGCCTTGTCTAACAGGACAATTTTACCTTGATTAATCTTTCAGCACATTTCAAACTGAGCTCTTGCGGCTAGACCATTTCTGGCTCGCTTGCTTCTCTTGTCAATCTGAACAAATCAAGATGATCTATAACAGCAGATACTGTGACTTCTACTGCAATCATATGTACTTCATCTGAACAGGTTGTAATTTAAACGTAGGCAAAGAAATATACTCTGCTTTTTCATACTCGACTTATTTTTGCAATGTCATGTTGCATCTTACCTTGTTTTCTTGATATAGAGCCAGTAGATGAGTCCCACCAAAGCAGCGGCTACAACGAGTCCAACCAAGACACCCACAATTACTTTGGCCTGTTCCGCACTGTTTTCGTTTTTCTCTAAATGTGATGGACAGATAAACACTTTATGAATTCCTCTGAAGCATTATGACTCTCCACAGAGAAAGGCAATCATGGGAAATCAAAAACGATTGACAGAATCCTGCTTGGGATTATTTCAAGATGACATTTTTCAGGTACAACAGCTAAAAGAAACAATTCAAAGACGTGAATGCACAAAGTTTGCATGATGTCAGGATGCTTGACACCCTCCGACTCATGATCTTAACCTCTACTTCATTTTAAGTGAAATTCAAGTGAATGAAATCAGATGATCTTACCTGGTTTGGGCTTGTCCTCCTCAAATACTGAAATCAGATATAAAATCAAATTAACTTTGGGTGCAAAATGAAATCAAACTGGCATTTAACAAATTTGGTGAGAAGAAAAGCCACCACCGAACTGTGGTTTAGATGCAAAACCAATTTAAATCAGAAGTGAGTATTGTCCAATCAGATTCTAGTAAGGAAGATGACCGCAAGCATGCGATAGCAGTCGGAAAAAGAGGAGGAGGAAAAGGGACAGCAGTCCAAGCACCCTGACACAGACAAACAAAACCCGAGCCAAAGCCAGAAACAAGAAAGAGAGCGCCTCGTGCCCTGTGAATGAACAACAGGACCTGAGAGAGAGCAGCCAGCCCTGTCTTTCCAGTGTTCACACCAGGACACTAATAATACTAATATAGTAAAAGGTCACTGAATCACCCTGCGTTTGAATGGTGCATCAAGCAAACCTGTGTGGAACATGCTAGCTTTACCAATCTCCTCACATGCACAAAAGAGATGTTAGATATGGCATTTACTTATCAGGGCTGTCAAACTATTATTCGTGCCATTAAAAAACGTCAAATAGGCTAAGACAAAAATTGTACATCAATAATGCGAATTCTTTATTATTGCAAAACCAGTACGAGCAATTTCAGTGCTTGTGCCCGCTCTCAAACCAGTTGTTATTAACCATGTCAAATATGTAAGCTAATGGTTCTTTTTTTCCCCTAAATATGTTCTTGACAGCCCTATAATAATGAGCCTTTTTAAAGAGGTCGATTGAGTGGTTAGTAAGCGGTTCTCTCAGCGGGAAACCCCTTTAGCGCGTTCAGTAGCCTACTTACGAGAAAACACGCTGATCTCCTTCGTGTCGTAACCGAGTTTATTGGTCACAATACAGCTGACGGTGAGGTTCTTACTGGGCACTACGGTCAGCTTGTATGTGGCCTTCCCGTTGACATACGACGTTTCATCCTGCAGGACAAGAACAATTGCAGTTATTTTTAAATTACTTTTTATAAAGTATTTTATAAACTTTATATGAAAAATACAAATAAGCAAAAACTTGGTTTCATTATCCGTCCTGTTTGCTTAAGGCGCTATTTAATACACCTCTCCACTAGAGGGCGCTAATGATCCTCAGCTCATTTATTATCATGAAACCAGCACCACTAGCGCTAATGGAAAGTCTCGTAGAAAACACACACACACACACACACACCCTAGAGTCGGGAAAAACGAGTGCAATGTGTGTCAGTAATCACACAGCCACTAAATGAGTCTCCATCACAAACACACTTCAATATCTGTGTCATTAAGGCAGACAGTGAGCGCTGAAACCCTCACAGAGCGCAGTGTGAGATAGCTACTGATACCAGCACTGTGATCCACAGCAAAATATACCAGAAATAAGCAGCCATTAAGACACAATCAACTCCAAATTAATAGTAAATAATGTATTTCATGATTTATTTCATATAAACACAAGTTTATTTATTACACTGTCGTTCAAAAACTTGGTATTTTTTTAAGGAAGGAAGCATCAGATCAGGCTATATGCCTACCTACCAAGTCAAGACTGCATTTATTTGATTAAAAATACAGTAAAAGCTGTAATATTGTGAAATATTAAAACAACTGAAATAACTGTTTTCTATTTTAATATAATTTAAATGTAATTTATTCCTATGATGGTGAAGCTGAATTCCATATTCCAAATTAACCACAGTTTTATTGTAGTAAAAGTGTATGCCTAACCAAGGTATTTTTTTTTTTGGCGTGTTGATTACAATTACACTACAAATACCATGGTTAAACTTAGGTTAGTGTAGCAAAACCATAGTTAATTTATGGTTACCATGGTTTAACTATAGTAGCTAACTATGATATTTTGTTTTTATTTGTAGTAAAATCATGGTCAATTTTCTTAAGGGTTTTCAGCAGTCATTAGCCATATTTTTAAAATCTATATTCACATTATATTAACATTTAAAAAAAAAAAAAAAAAATCCTTTTTTACAGTAAGGTAAAACATAACTACATATGCAAAATTCAGTTATCTGAAATGAAAAGGAGAAGGGTGTAAGAATTGATACCAAAAACTAATCAAAATTTGTTTGTTTTTTTAGTTTCACTGTTGGATTAATTACTGTGTATTTTGGCTTTGAAAGTACATATTATTTTTAAGACTATTTAATGAAGCTGTGTTATAACTGTAACAAACAGTAAACTAAATGTGTAACAACACTAGGAAGACTAACTTGCATGTTTTGAATTTTACAGGAGCAAAGTACAGTATTTACAGGAGCAAAGTACAGTACACAGGGTGTGACTTTATAACCCTGCTGTAAACAAGACCTAACCAAATCTAAATTCATTTATTTACAATGCATCCACTGAGAAACAGAAAAGAGCTAACCATGTGAGTATTTGCATCACGGTGAGCCTGTGGTACTCGGTGACCGTGACGGAAAAAGACGAGTGGCGGTCAGACCGCTCTATATCAAAACCCAAACACTGCGACTCATGGGACATGGGAAATCTGGGGTAAAAAACACAGGCTGGTTTTCGGCATCCTGCTTTGGCATCCCGGTCCTCATTGTCCTGTTTTTATGTCCTAGCTGTAGTCTCACCTTTCCTCAAAGGCGTTTGGGAGGGTGGCGAGACATGCCTCTGTGGAAATTCGCTTCTTGTCAAAATAAAAAAACAAAGGCAAAGTCGCTCGCAACCAAATACCAGAGCCGTCAGTCTGTGGAACACAGGACGAATAATAATTCTTTGTGTGCGATTCCAGACATTTACGTCCCAGGACAACTGTTCTCTTTTTAACGTAAATTGAAAGTTGGCTCTTCGCTTCTGGGTGCTGAAAACCTGTGACTTCAAACACCTGTGCACCTTTCATCTTGTCTAGACCGGAACCGAGTGAAATATCTGGGCATCTTTCCTTCTTGCATAAAAAAGTACAAGATGCAAGGTTCTTTTGGGACAAGAGTAATGTCTACAGCATGATGATATCAGATCTATATTAAGACTGACAGTGATAGTGACTCACGTTAGTTCCGTTGACACTCCACTGCACGTCAGGTTTAGGTGAACCTTCTGCCTCGCACGTCAAGACTTTGTGTTTGCCGTCATTGCTGCGATGCTTTGTGAGACTTGTAATTTTAGGAGTACCTGGAGAAAATATTATATTTATGCTTTTTATACAGTATATATATATATATA
>SCHK01279959.1:133-10246 GCA_004124795.1 Poropuntius huangchuchieni
GAAAGAAATGGAGACAGTAACATCATTACACCCCACTGACTTTAATTTTATGGGCAAAAAGGATTAATGTTCTCGTGTTCCACTGAAGAAAAAAAAATCATACAGGTTTGTAACGACATAAAGGTGGATAAACAATGACAGTTTTGTTTGTGGATGCCTTATCCCTAAAGCAATTTTTCTGGCATGTAAAAACTTGCTGCACACATGATGCAACTCATCTAACACTTTGGACACAACGACGAGATGATGTCATAGTGAGAGGAAGAGGAGTTGTAGGAGAGATGTGGAGTGTGTGCAAGCCTCCGCAAGGGGGAGGAAAAGAGAGAGAAACAGATGGATGGAGAAGTGAAGAGTGAATAAGGCAGAAGTGTGAGGGAGAGAGAGAGCGGGAGAAGGAGAATGGGTGAAAGTGTGTGAGCACTCACACACAGCTGAGGGTGGATGTGTTCTTAGCAACAAGCCAGAGGAGTGTAGGAGGAAGAGACTGGAGAATCAGAGATAGAGGAGTGGAACACTGACACAAATGTGTGTGAAGGAGCAGGAATAAGAATTACTTGTTTAGTTATATTTTGTCATTAATTGAAATGAGAAGAGGGCATTGAGGAGCTTGCCAGGACTATACAGACTTATTTAACTTGTGCTATAATAGAGAACATAAGCAACTCACAGTCGTTTCTTTTAGGTTAACTTATTGGATTATTGTGGAAGCTGCCTGGAGCTCTGGAGCTGTCATTTTTAACATTTATTTTACCTTTGGACTTTATTAGTCCCTTTTTATGGACTTTCTACATTGGAATCACAATGTGGAGCTCTCTTTATAATTCCACTCTGTTGGAAAATTCTCACTATATTTTTCACATACATGTGGCTTAACTGATCTGTGCACCTTTAAGTTGGTAAGTTGGATGTTTTGTTCTTTAAATACTAAATATTTTTAGATAATATTTCCTGTATTTAGAGAACGTATCTTATTGCCAGCTTTTACAACATTATTTTAAAAAAGGTTTTGCTTTATTTTCTGTATTTGTTTAATATTTAATATTATCAAAAATAAAAACTATTTGTGTATGATTTCTTCAAGTACTCTATTTACTGTATATGAACCGGAATAATCTAATGATCTGAATACTTTCCTCTCTTATCTAAGGTGTCATGCATCCGTTGATATAAGTTGAGTGTAATCGTGTTGGTTAGTGATATTTTATTGTAATTTAGTGCATGTCCAGTAATATAGATTTTGAAGCTGGCTGGTTGTCTCACTCTCATTTTCATTTAGTTGCAGTGACAGTGCAGTGAAGTCAACAGGTTGTTCTATCATTATTCATGTTTCATTTTGAATGGGTGGCAGATTTAACATTTACTTAGTTTGCATGCAAAAAAGTAGCCAAGTTAAATTGAAAGGTCATGTTGTAGTGTTTGTATTGATCAACAAGCTCTTCAATCTTGACCTTCCATGTATTTCTGGCCTTTTATTCTTGAATGAGCTTCTGTGAATACGCTAAGTAGGCATGGCATTGGAAGGCTGAATACAGAGTACACAAGAAATGGGTAATGGTGCCTGTGGCTGCATGTTTAAGTGAGTTCAGTATGACCTGCGTGGCAGGCAGCCAGAATAAGACCTTGTTAACAATGCTGCTGCTTAACATCACAGAGAGATTATTGAGTTTGCTGTCACTTTTAAACACGCACACACAAATTCTCCTCGTAGTTCCTGGCTAATACCATACCTGACATCATTTCTGACTATTTGCTTCTCATTCGGAGCTGTTTTTGATGACATGATCATGAAACTGATTGACAATCACAAACATTCATTTTATCCTTACTCCTGGAAATTTCATAAAGCAAGCTGATCAGATCAGAGCTTTCGGTTCTGTGCACCATTTTTGTACATTAAGCAACAGAGTGTCTATAAACAGACTGCGAACAACACATGGGTGTGCCATCTAAGTGTGACACAAGGTCTTATTTTTTTTATTTCCTGAGATCAACATCCGCTACTAAATCACTTCCTGTACACTCTTTAGTATCCTGTCAAAAAACAATGCCTCTTTATATTAAATATTCTTCTCTTCCACCCAACCTGTTGTTTTGAAAAGTTCTTTTCTTTTTCTTTTCATTTGCTTTGGATGTTTGAAGGAACATTTAGACACAGTATGATCAATGAAATGATCAATATCTGAAAATATGTAGCTGATTGCATTGAAGAATAAATCTGCCAAGAACATTGTTTAGACTGTGTGCCATTGCTTTTGCTTTGGTAGATGAATGTCTGGTCATNGTGAAGAATAAATCTGCCAAGAACATTGTTTAGACCATGTGCCATTGCTTTTGCTTTGGTAGATGAATGTCTGGTCATTCCACTCGACTCTCTGGATACAATCATTGTGAAAAAAAGAAAGGGACATGGGTCAGAATGAGAGAAAATGAAATAGATCGGCACAGCAATTTTCTATAATTGATCGTCATCTTATTGTGCCTTTGGTTGCCGTATAGTTAATCATTTTCTATTTTGATTCAGATGTAATGTTTTCTCAATTAAAAATTCTTACATACAGATTTGAATCTTCTATCTGTGTACTATAGGGAATGTGTCTTCTGTATGTAGCAAGGTCACAGCATCAGGTAGTGACAGCAAAAACGTGTTTTTGAACCGAATCTATAGCTCATTGAAAGGGAAGATTAATTAAAAGCCCTGGCTTTCATCACATTGTGCTCTATACCTACAAACAATTACTCTGTTTCACTTGTAATATAGTACTGTACATGAAAGATGTGAGAAGTGGTGTGCAAAGCTGTGAGCTCTGAAGCAGTCATTGCCAATTAAAATTCCAATTAATCTTGCAGTCACGAAGAAGCTGTTTATTTTAACTTTCTATTGCATTATGTTCATAACAAACATTTTCTTCAGTTTGACAATAAAATGTTTATTACGACCATTATGAATTGTATTTATTTAATGCAGTAAACTAATTTTAAAAGTCAAATTATTTGCACGTAATGAGAATAATTTGTTTTTGATTTCGGTAGTAAGATCTGTTTTGTGCAAGAAAAGGGGATGAAATATTGGAACTCAAAAACTGGAATTGATTTTTGCAATAGAGGCTTAAAAATAGTAACGTGTAGCATCTTCTGGACAGCTGTAGGGTGAAATGACTCTGAAATGATTTTAGCTGCCCCAAGTGAAACGTTCCTTAAGCACTCAGTGTCACGGACGGCTCACTTTGCCTGGCACCTCTTCTTTATACCTTCCTGTCTCAATATCTCACTGAGGTGAATGTGCTCCATGCTTAAAAGTTGGTGTTGTGAGTGGTAGTGTGTTTACTCTGCCTTCTCCTCCCAGCATCCCCTACGCCTCTGTTTGTTCTGTGCCTTTGTCTTCTACGCTTCTAGGTAGACAGAAAACGCATGCCTTGAAGATTTGGCCAAAACACATACGTGCAGAATGGTGTTACCTTTAGCCCTTGTGCTTCAGTGATCTCAAAAAGCCACATTAGTGTGCTTCTCACTGTGCTTATGTGGATCACTCACCCCTGAATGCCCTTACCTACAGTGAATGACAGAGATAGAGAGTGTGGAAAAGACAAGGTGAAAAGGCGAGACTGTGAGGCATGCAAGCAGACTATTGAAGCGTAAGACTGTGTAAACAGAATGTGGCATAAAAAATGTTTGGCTTTTGAAAACTCACGTCCAGTTGTTGCTAGTTAGACAAGTGTGAGTGTACGATTGAGACAGGAGATGCAGACGGACTAAGGTGTGCATCACATATGAGTGATATAACACTTCTGCCTCAACTCACACCATGTCTAACACTGTGGTTAAACCAGACTATAACTCATCTTCTCTCAGCCTCACTGTCCAATCTAACACCACCTCAGAGAGACATACTCGACCGTGTACTTATTTGGGAGAGACTGCTAAATTATGCAGTTGGTGTCTGTCAAAAAATATATGCAGCATGCAGACTCACAGAACAGGGGTGTCAAAATAAGATAAGCAGAATAACTGACTCTCTCTTGACTTATACCAGCTTAACATCCATGGGTTGCTTTACAATTCCTGATTGCCTGCGTGTGTAACTTGTCTTATTAAGTTGATGCTTGGGAGTAGATAACAATATTGCAAAAGCAAAGAGAAAGACAGATGAAAAAAAAACCCCAGAAAAGTGAAAAGTGAGTTTTATGCAGGTAATTGCCATCTAAGTATATACTGTAGATAGATAGCTCTATATAGAGAACCTGACTGCAGGTAAAGAACATGGTTTCCATAGCTACTGATCCAGTGTCACATGATTTTGCACAAACATGTGACATTTTCTCTGCTTAATTGACTCTCCACAAGCAGTCAATGAGCCAGTATGCTCTTCAGCTCTCCTAAAATTCCAGTTATTTTTATATACTGAAATCCAAAAATGAATGTTCCAGAGTCTGTATTTTGCAGATTTTCGGTGACAAAATTGTATCTTGCTGTATTTCATATTTCAGTATGTAAGAATGAGACAGGCATAGCAAATAGTATGATGCGCCAAGATGTTCAAAGTTAATAGTCATTAATGCAGTTCTGTTGTAGGCAAACATTCTTTTTTTTTAATTTATGCATATACAGTAGTAGCAAACATATATCTATAGGTACTAGTAGAAATTGCATATCATGAAATGTCAGCGCTGTTGTGCTATATTACTTTATTGTTGCACTGTGTTGGCATGCATTTAAGTGAATGTTCTTAAAAGGTCTTTAGTTTATCTTTTGTGCTTCTTATCTGTTATATACTTTCTCTCCAGCAGATAAGCAAAGCCAAAACTGCTGTTGCATTTTCAGTCTTTGTATATTAGTGCTAGAATGCTATTATTATGTTACTTTATTTCCTTTCACTTTTATTCGTTTTTGTTTAGATATGTGTTTGCTTCACAAATTTTCACATTATTCAGTTGAACGTTTGTGTGTGTGGTAGATTTTTGTTTGCGAGTTAAAAACAGAGAGATCATTTTCAGTGTGTTTCTGAGGAGAAAATGCTAGTGAGCCTAATAGAGCTGCTTATTTTGTCAATGCTATTTTGGACAAGGTAATGTGAAAATGAATAATTAGACACTTTCAGGGTGTGCTGCCATTGATCAAACTGCACTTTGGGTGAGTCAAAATATATGCACATGATAAATTCTCTGTGTTGTTGATTACTTTGCGTTGTTGCAAATACATGACAAAACTTTGATAAGGGAGGAAATTAACTGTAAATTAAATTGAAGGTATAATACCAAATGCGTAATCAATCATCTACTTTTCTTGACCAAATCGGTAAATTTGCACTGGTGTGATGCTTTAAGATGTACTTTTTTCCCCATTGTCGTGGATTTAGCCCCGCTTAAGTCGACTTATAATCTCTCACTTATATCATCAGATGCTGTATTTCAAGCCTGAGTAATGTAATTCCGCTCTACAGCACGGAAAAAGGGAGGAAAACGATGTTCTCCCGCAACCGCTGCAATGGACAGGATGGCACGGGCGTCCCTCAATATCCCCGACCCAAAAAGAAAACTTCAGCACCAAAGAGAAGGCAGCCTAATCCCAAAGTTGCTCTGGTGTTGCGTGGGAAAATTCATCGTTTCTTGCAGGGATCTGCAGATCATTCTGTCCAGCCTTCTGGTCTTTACTATGCTGGAATTGAAGAAGAGGATGAAGAGGGAGAAGAGGATGTTGAAAAGCTGCAGAACTACTACAGGAGAGGATTAGCTTCAGCAGAGGTCTGCTGCTCACCTCAGGTGTCAAACGGACATGGGCTGGAAGCGGTTTCTGGGGCAGCGTGTGTTGGGGAAGTGGAACTAAATCGAGAAGGAGGCATCAGAATTCCTTGCACTTTGCAGCACAACAGTAATTCGACTGTAGTTCAAAACCAAATGACCCAAGATCTAAATGGGACTAGGTTTTCGTCTGGAAGAGGACTTGATGGTGAGCCTAAAAGACAGACGGAGACTTTGCTGTGCAGGTTAAATGTGGCGATGCTGGATGAAGTCGTGGAGGGGAATAATGAGGACTATCAAGAGGAAGAATCGAGTGCTATCGTTGAGCACATTCTGAAGGAGTTGCGAGGGATCAACAAAATTCAAGAGGAGATTTCAGACTTGAGGGAGTACCTGTCATCTGTTCGTGGCTCTGTCGAAGAGGTCTCTAGCTGTGTAGATGCTGTCCTAATGGAGATCGAATGCATGCGGTCTGGAAACAAGTCTGGTGTAGAGACTTGGCCAGGAGCAATCGGTGGCACTGAGGGTCACTCCCACCACACACACAAATCAAATAGCACTGTAAGTATAGCCTGCTACACTGTTGAATCCTCAAGTAGATGTGGTGATATACTCTCAGAATATCAAGTCGTTGATGGGAAGCACAAAGAGGCACCAAGGCAGTCTGCTTTCAATAGTGCTGAGACGCCTAACCACAATGAACATCATCCTTTTACACAAGAAGCATCTAATCGAAGGTCTGATGTATCTCAAGGTGCAAGGAGAAGGAAGCTTAGCTTTGGTTACCTTGAGCGCCAGGATGGACAGGACTGTCCGAGCACCAGTTCCCTATCTTCGGGTCAGAGTTCCAAGTCTGAATCTGATCCAGAAAGACCCACCTCTGGACACGGCAAAGCAGGGGGTGAAAGTCAGACTTGGAACCCAGTGGTTTTAAAACATAGTGGGAGTGGAGAGATCGCTTGGAGCGAAGATGATTCTTGCTCCAGACAAGGCAGTTTTGAAGAAGCAGAGTGCTGCACGGGTGAAGTGGACAGCTGGGAGCCATCAAGAGCTGAAAGTACTTGTGCGATGGGCACCTCAGATCAAATATCCATATTATCTGGTAAACACTACAACTCTCCTGTTAGTACAAGCGATAGAGAAGATTGGAAGCTGTATGATGCAGAAATGCTGCCTGAAGAACCTGGTTTGGGCTGCCATAATTGCAATGCAGATGGTAAATGTCCCCAGAGCTCTGTTTATCAGAATCACATGTCTTCTTGTGAAAATTGCATAGTTCCATTTAAAAGTAAGTCAACAGAAAGTGTGATTGTTGAACCATCCAGGAACCTTCTATATGAAAGCAAATGTAATCGAAATGTCTCTGATTGCAAGCCAGGCCTTGCTGATGACAGTAATGTGACGTTCAATGTAAAAAAGTTTGGTAGAGCGGTTCTTGACTTCAAAACTGCCTTGCGGGGAGCTCTGAAGAAGATGGATGGAGCTGGTGCTACATTGCCTGGTGAAAGGGCCGAAGACCATACGCAGATCTCTCCATGTGAAGAACAACAAGGAATGGTAAATGTCATAAATACTGGGACACCAAATTTAGACATGCCTCAAATAGAGATGGAGACTACACCAATAGAAACAAATTATTCTGAGCAGCCTCAAGCCATCGGTACTGAGAAAGGTTTCGTAGAGATACCTCAATGCATCTCCACCAAAGCAAAACCTGAATCGCCTCCTCACCAGCAAAATATTGAACATTCAGAACATCCAAATTCTCCAGGGTTGGACTCCTCCACCAGTAATGCATCAGATGCTACATCTGGACATACAACCAATGCTTATTTACCGCAGTGTTTCTCTACAGACATTATCCCAGACTCTTTTTCCCCCGAGGAACTAGAAGTAGAAGAGGAGCAAAGAACAATGGCGCGGGAAATGCAGCCTCCCACCGAGTCCTCCACAGAAGGAGGTAGCGAAGCAGAGCTTAGTCAGCGGGATGCACGTCGTCTGAAGTGCCTCAGGACTTTCCAGCAGATTCTAAGGGAGAAGAGAGAGTCCAGAAGACAACTCAGTATAGTGACCATGTCAACATTTTCTGAAGATGATTTGAACCCAGGTATATTGAGTTTGGAGGCTCTAAACTTTCCTATTCATTGTTCTCCTTCATTGTCACGTGTTAGAAAATCTTGTCTGAAGTTTCAAATTTGCAGCGTTAGTGAATTTCTGTGAACTCAATCTTTTGAAATTTGTCTCAGAAAGGGAAAGTAAATCATTCTGATGTGTTTTTCCATGGCTATGCACATCAAACATGTCTCACAAATAACATTTAAACACTTTTTTTTAAATCTGTAAAATATCAGATCTCATCAGAAACATAGCCAGTGGGTGTTTGGTCCTTTCCTGCAGATATATTAGCAAGCGTCCTGCTGGGTGTTAAACTAGTCTTGTTCCCCAGGCTCAAACAAACTAATTACACTCATCGAATTGAAATGAAAACAAATCTGACATGAAAGTAGAGTGCAGTGAAAATTTAGGAGCCATTATAAATGAATAATACATCTCGGTGAAACTTTTATGAACTGTCTAGATCAATTGCGAAATCCCCCCAGTTATGCAGTTCATGTTCTCGGTCCATATACACAGGGTTATTAAACTCCCTGTCTGCAGAAGTAAATATGTTCTTGGACAAGAAGTTGAATTGCTTTATAATGTTACGTCTAGTTAAAGAGTGCTGTCTAGTTCTGGTTAAAAATGGTGTGATAGCTTGATGTGCCTGTGTGTTGTTATTTTCAGATGGAAGCCAGGATGAAGATCAGGTTATATATTTTTCACATGGTTTAAAAAGTGCCTTGATGTTTTATGTTTGCACTGCTAGAGATAAATAATGCTCTTTGAAGGTCTTTAGTGTGCATGGTGCTAACAGGCTCCCTTGATTTGGGTTTCCTGCATTGTGTCGAGTTATTTGTGTCTATGTTTTATTTCATTTCTTAAATCATGCCTTGTTCTCATGGCTTGTAGTCTATGCTGCATTGTAAACATTACACACATTTTCACTCTGTGTTATTGATTGTGGCTCATTAAAGTATCCCTCCCGGTTATACCGTATAAAATAGAAACTGTGATGGCAGATTCATTTTAAGGCCTAGAGTTGCTGAGTCAGAGTTTTATAGCAACGATTTTTCCCTCAGCCTTTTTGTTTTGAGGGGTTTGGCATTACAGATGATTTTGCAAAAGGTATTTATTGATTCTGTCGCAATTCCATTAACTATTAATCTCTTTTGGAGTAAGAAATGCTTTATTTAGTGCAGCCTGTTGCTAAATGATGAGTTGAGAGATGTGTTTTTTTTTTTGACACAGCATACAGGTGGCATAAATGCTACTTCAATAATTTGTCCTAATTTTATAGTAAATAAAAAATATAAAACTATTTTAAAGTTATACAATTATTTTCTAATTATTTTCTGTTTTTATAAAACTTGGTATAATTGCTTCTTTAAAACATAAGTCTTTATCCTTCTGCATTCACATCAAAAGCAAAAACACTTTTCTCTTGTTAGAGTTAGGTTACTATTGTGCATCTTGAAAGTAAATTAAATTGTGATTTTCTGACAGGAAGTTACATTAGAGAGTTCTGAGCCTTTGCATGTCTAATCTTGTCTTGACTAGAATTGTTTTCATGACTGGAACATTCTGCTTGCGTATTCATGAATATAGTGGTGGAATTCAGTCAACCAAACAGCAGGGCTTTCTCTATTCCTCTTTCTCCTTATGTCCTTACTTCTATGATAAGATTTAACATTTTGTATTTGTTTTAACGCTTCAAAATTTGATCAACCTCTCAACAGAATATCAATGGAGACCATAACAAACATCCATGGGCCAAACCTGGGTATGATCTCTTACTCATTCACTTTTAATGAATGTGATGTTGTTTAGCTGTTCTTTACCAAACATTAATTTTCCATTACTGGAATATCCATATTATTATCTTCAGGGGAGGAGGAATATTTGGCATTGATAGCATGCCTGACCTTAGGAAGAAGAAGCCTATCCCCTTGGTTAGCGAAGTGGTGAGTAATTTTCATTATTATTATTATTATTTATTTTTATTTTTTTTAATTCATATTGTTCCATATTGAAACTCAACATTGTCACATTTTTGGTAATATTTCCTTGTCTGCTAATTATATCGAAATATAAATAATTATAATCTTCAATTATAATCTAACTCTTATCTAATGTAATTGAAAGTTTATCTGAAATCTGATCTGATCGTTTGTCAATTTTTTCTTAATGCTTTCCTTCATTACTAGGCCATGGTAAGTAAACCTTTCTATTACTGAATACTTTGTATATATATGTGTGTGTGTGTGTGTGTGTGTGTGTG
>SCHK01280189.1:6923-23382 GCA_004124795.1 Poropuntius huangchuchieni
TGACAATATTATTGTTTCCCCATATTTTTGATTAAATACATTTAGACTTGGTAAGCACAAGAGACTTATTAAGCCTAAACTTTTGAACAGTAGTGTATCCCCGTCTGATAAATGTTTTCCTGCACAGTGGTAAATCACTGTACTGACTGAGTCTGACCTGAAGCCCACTATAACCAAGAACTCTGAACAATACAACTTGCTTCAGCATCTCCACCTCCAGAAAAATCAATACAGAGATGACATGACAATCGTTGGCAAAAATCCCAACTATGACTACTTTATAATACAATTCATTTTGTTCCATTTTCAACCGCTTTCCATAATGGACCATAACAATTTTCCCTTTGCAAAGTCGGTTTAAAAGTACTTTAGTATTGATGGTAGGTGCTGACATGAACTAGTGGAACACCCATCCATTAACAGGCTTTTAATTCTGAAAGACTCTTATGTGGCTCTTCACGAAACAAACAGGAGGCAGAGAGCCATTAAAAATACATTAAAAAAAAAAAAAGTTACCTTACATTAAAAATACATGAACAGAAGAAAAAAGGGAAATTACTTGAGGAGGGTTTTTTTTCTCTCTCTCTCTGAATCAAAGCAGAGAATAAACAACCTGCTGGGCAGTAAAGAGTCAACAGAGTGGATGGAAGAGGATTTCATCCAGATGGAGGGGAATTACAACATAACATTAGTGTGAAGACTGCTAAGTCTTGTGATTTTATAAAACAGACTGGGTAACTGTAATTTTGTACTGCTCATTTAGCAGATGCTCTTATCAAAAGTGACATACATACACTTATTACAGTAAAAAAAATAAATAAATAAAAAATGGTAAATGGCTGTGGATCAAGATTGACAGTGACTTAAAGACCTTTTTTTAAAGACTAAGTAAAGAAATATCAAGAAACAACAGTGCTGCATGATGAATTGTTTTTTTNATAAATAAAAAATGGTAAATGGCTGTGGATCAAGATTGACAGTGACTTAAAGACCTTTTTTTAAAGACTAAGTAAAGAAATATCAAGAAACAACAGTGCTGCATGATGAATTGTTTTTTTTTTTAATCACAATTATGATTTCTGCTTCTCTTTATTAAGCATAACTGCCAGTCTAAATCTGCAAGCAAATATTCAAGTTGCCATTCTTTTGATTTGTGCTATGTGCAATCATTCTGATGAAATGTTTAAAAAAGAATCTAAAATGATAATTAGCTTGATTAATAATCACGTTTGTATTTATTGAGCTAAATAATTTTGATTAACAGTTTAAGTTCGAAAACATTTTTTCATAAGCAATTTTTTCTCAACATTGGCAAGAAAACAAGCCTTCATTTCTTCATTTTACATCTCAGGTAAATGCATCTTGATTTAAGGACGTTTAGATATTCGCATTGGAAAACAAGGCAGAAATACTGAGGAAGATATTAATTTTTACAATGCGTGCAACATTTAAAAGGCAAGATTTCTGCTATGATTTAAGGCCTTGATTTGTGGAAGTGCACTTTTATTGAAGACTTTTTAGGATGCACAAAAACCCTGGATTGAAATGGACTTTTCAGTCATTTCTGGTGAAGACTGTACAAACTTCAGAGGGGGCTCAATACCATCGCATAGAAGAGATGTGCAAAAGCTTTAATAGTGCAACAGATTTGGAGTGCAGAAGAAAGCATATGAGTGGCAGATGAAAGGCACCTGGAGACTCTGTTGTTTGGTCCTCCATTTGATCAGCAGGTTTTTGTAGAGCAGGCTCCTCGTTTGATGCCAGACTCCGGCATCTCTTTTGGTTATAGGCTGCATTCTTCCAGCATGCTTCAGCTGACTGGCACATGGATCAGACACAGCTGCAAAACAAAACATAACCTTCTTACTGCAAGTTAACAAATTGGCAAATTTTTTGCTTTGAAAGTGTTAGGCCATCAGTGCGTTTCTTCACAAATCATAGGCAGTTCATATTCGGCAAAGCTAAGATAAGATATGACAGCATGCGAGAACAACGCTACAAACCTTGGACCTTTTTGGAATGATCCCATATTATAATCTGAATTTTCTTTGTTAGCAGAATGAAGTGCATTAACAGGGAACCTGTTCAATATTCACACTTTTCTAATTAATCTTTCACCCCAAAAAATGTCATTACACTGCTGTCCATTCAACATGAAAAAATAGGTTCACAGTTACAGCAATTTAATAAATTAATAATAATAATAACCTAAAAGTAGTTACAAAATGAAAGTAAGCATTCAGAGGAAAATGGATCACAATTAATTTTCTATTTGCATTTGCACTACTAAAGTAATGACGTTAAAATGCTAAAATTGACTAACCAGAACGAATAACATTAATGTCACTGACCATCATGCATTATAACCGTATTAATTAATCAATACTTTACGCACAGCAGAAAGCCCGTTTCCGCTACTGATTAATAAATAAATAAGTAATTAATTAATTTAAAAAAAATGAAAATGCCTCATTTTCCCCCTCATAATTTAGTTTACATCTGGCAATTCTGAGATTTTGCTTTGAATTCTGAGTTTACATGAAACAATTCTACACCCACAAACAAAACGAATTATTGTTATTTAACCTGTTAACTGTCGGTTCCACTTTTTGAGCATAGACCTGAAAATGACATTTCCAACATAAACTGTCATAAATTTTGAATGCTTTGGACACCAGACTTAATGTGTAACGTTAGCTATTAAACTTTGTATCACGGCTAAACGTTGTCCGCAAAGTTTCCCATGTCAAGACTGATAACACCTAAAGCAGAGTGAAGGGGAAAGGTGAGTACGAAGGTAACGCAGATAAGAATACGAGAAAACAGCTTGTAAAGAGTGGCAGTGTGCTTCCATCTACCTGTAAAACACATAACTCATAAGAATTTTTATGCAGAATGTTACCGCGCGTGCAGGAGGTCGCGTGCACCCGACATGTTGCGCGTGCTCGCGTGCGCGCGCGGTGCAGGTCAATAACGGCAGGGCTGGGCTTTCGCCCCTTCTTTTTTCTTTAAAATAGATTACACATGTGTTCTTCTAATGTACATGAAATACCAGAAGCAAATTTGAAAACTACCGATGAAAAAATGAGTTTTGTTCGCTGCTCTCGGTGTGTAAACACTGACAGCTAACGCTAACTGGCTAACAGCTTTCCCTCAAGCTTAAACAAGGAAGTGCACTTACGTATGAAATACATTAAGACATGTCTTTCCTTTCCTCCAAATTCGCTTTGCTCTTTCCAAATAAATATCCTTTGGGAAATAAATAAATAGGGAAGAGAACCAGGGCGGCGTTGTCAACTCTACTTGCGCCTCTGCCATCAGCTGGACCGACCAGTCATTCAACCAATCAGCGCAGTGCTACAAGTTACGAGACTCGTGATTCGTCGGTGTCAAGCAGACCAATCACGAGCCTCAGAACTTGTAGGACTTCGCTGATTGGTTGTGTGGTTTGTGTTTGACGTCATCAACACCCCCCAGACCCGACCTGCCGTTGACCTACAGGTCTGAATTGCGACCCTTAATAGAAAATAAAATATAATATAATACATCTGTGCTCTGTAGTTAATTTATACAGTTCTTTTCAATTGCATCATGCCCAGTTTAGACAGCAATGCCTTGCAGTTTTTCAAAAGCTCGAACACTTGGTGACGCATTACTCACTGTTAGATATTTTGCTATGCTTGCATTGTTTTGCTTGGTCATTGGAAATAGGAGATACTGTTTACACTAAAATATTGACATGTAGTCCTGATATCCTCTGATATCCTGCCAAAAAAGAAAGATATGATACGCTGCACTGTGCTGACAGTACAGGAACGCAGTCAGTACTGTTGTTTAAAGCGTAAAGAATACAGACAGTATTTTGAACTACTGTAGGTTCCTAAAAGGGAAACATTTGTGAACTACGGCTGGTAAAGTAATTTATTTATCCTATAGAAAGCTAGTTATTTTGCCTCATATGTGCACTGGGAGCATTTCAAACTGACTGGCTGTGTAGGCCTCATGGCCTATTTGACTGAGCTTATGAATAGAGAATACAGATAGAAATACTGGAGAAGGGAGATGCCACAGGGATGAGATAGTGTGGAAATAGATAACGTGTGTAAAACTTATTAAAATCCTAAAATGTGTAATACTCTGCAATCTTGGACACCTGGAAAGTGGTAGATAAGAGAAGTTATCTTTTGAAAAACAGACTAGCAGGTGGTTTTCTACAATGAAAACAAGTGTGCTGAAAAATAATAAACAATTGTGGAAAGTGCTGGGAATGATGTATGATGTAAGAATGATCTGTATGCTCATTGGCAATGACCAACAACAAAAATGTGCAAAGATGGTAGTCTGGACAAAGAAAGACTCTGCAGATGTTCTGCAGGCATCTCGGCTTTGTTGTCTTCTTGCAAATAAAGTCTAATTTTGACTTCTGGAACTCTGAACATTATTTTGCATGACAGAGAAGACTTTTTGTCCACAACATGACATCCTTAAACCTGACCTTGACAAAAATGTATATAATGTGGGTGGTACAGTGCATACACTACTGCAATCACTTTGTCAATCAAATTTATTTGGTTACAAAAAAGGTATAAAATTAAGAGTAGAAAAAAGTGTCTATGCATGTATAATTCTGAAAAACAAAACAAAAATACAGTCTTTTCAAAGAAAAGGCAGCCATTTTTTTCCTTTTTTGGTTAAAACATTCCACTGAGGGTATGAACTACTTTAAATACAGTATGCCACCTTGTCTGGTACTAAGAACTAACACAAACCCAAAAGGATTTTAGAGAAAAAAAAATTGCGTGACAGTGAAGGCAAATTTACATTGATTATTAACAGTAAACACAAAATGACATCAGTAAATGGATCGGTCACAGAAGCCAGACATATGAATTATACGCAATGTCACAGTACATTCATTTGTGCAAGGCCTGAGGGAGCAATATTTTCACAGCCAGAGAAGCTGCGAAATATATATTGCTCCCTGGGGAATGAGAGGGGCATATTTGATTCCTCAGTCGCATGAACAAGCATCACCGTTTCAGTTCTTCAGATTTAAATATGTTTTTGGGAACTGCTTAATGAATTTCAGTTGTCACTATAAGGCCTGATATACATATTGAATAGGAAGGCATCTGAGGCAGGTTTCTTCCCCTGTCCCATTGGCTCGGCTTTAAAGGAGTGTGTTTGCATGTCATTGTGAGAAGTTTTTACACAATTTAATTACACAAATCCATTTTTGCCACTTACACAATGGACTCAAAAAAAAAAAATAAAAGAAGAAATTGTAAATCACCTGTCTTCAGAGAAAAGCTAGGAGCTTTTTTAGATAAAACCCAGGTAGCAAAACGGGTACATTGTTTTTTTTGTAGTCCAGTTTTCATGTGACAAGATACAGTAATGTTTTATCATCCATTGTACAACTCTTTCATCTGGATATAAGAAGAAACCTTCCACTTGGTCTCTACATGTTTTACTGGTTCCA
The DNA here is from genome assembly GCA_004124795.1 of Poropuntius huangchuchieni. NCBI lineage: Eukaryota > Metazoa > Chordata > Actinopteri > Cypriniformes > Cyprinidae > Poropuntius > Poropuntius huangchuchieni. Next base: position 12,406 of record SCHK01280189.1, read on the forward strand.
TAGTGCTGATGCTGGGGTTGAAATGAGAGTCCATGCTCAGGCCAGGGTTTATGGGCCTCTTCAGTGTTTGCGGGTGCGCTGGCCCCCTGTTCCAGTGGTTGTGACGTACAGGAGGGGCTGAAGTTGCCTGGTTTGTGGGCCACGCTTGATGAGGTGAGAGGGCAGGTTGGAGGAAGTAACATCTGCTGTTGATCCTGTGGAGAATTAACATAGGCCAACAGGAAATCAAAACTGACTCTAATTTTCTTAATAGTTGTTCTTAGTACTATTGAACACAATACATCTGTGCATTAAAAAAAAAAAATAACTTGTTGGTTTTCACTGAACACAAATTGGGAGGAATAAATTACAGGTTTATCTTGCAATAAATGGATAAATATATTCATTTAAAATTGAACACATCATGAATGAGTAAATGAATAAATCAAAAAAAAAAAAAAATCAAATTGTGATATCAGACCTGTTTGGTGGATATTGTGAGAGGGTCGAACTTTTGTAAGCTGAGGCTGGGCTCTGTGTTGGGGGCGCAGAAGGGGGGCTGGGGGATGACCGTTAATGTGCAGGTGGGGATCAGAAGTGCTGTCCAGGGGACGAAATCGCTGGCTTGTGTTCTTAGCCTGAGACAGCTGTGGGGTGGAGAAAATATTGACTTTGTGGCAAAAAACCCCCAAAACAATTATATTTATATAAATTATGTTTTATAGTCTATTGTTGGAGCATTTTTTTTTTTTTGTGCATTTTAATAGTATTTTCACAACAGTTAAGCACTACTGTCTTGTATTCCCAAACAATTAATAGCCTATTATTTAAACTGTAAAATATTTATACTACCATTCATAAGTTAAGGATTTTTTTTTTTAAATAAATGAATACTTTTATTCGCCATTTAGGCATTAAATTGATCAAAAGTGCTAGTAAAGGCATAACAAAGCATATAATATTACAAATCATTTCTATTTTTAAAATAAATATTCATGAAGGAATTCACAAAAAAAAGGCAACTAAATGTTTTCAACACTGATAATAATATATATATATATATTTTTTTTTTTTTCTCCAAATCAGAATATTAGAATGATTTCTGAAGGATCATGTGACACTTGAAGTAGTCTTAAAGATCAATATTAACGAATGCTTATATTAACACAATATGCTTAATTGTCATGAAAATAAATGGTACTAAAAATACATTTAATTTTAATTATGCAAAATACAAGTTCTCCTTCTTTTGGGGTAAATTATGACCTGTTTTTGTGAGATTCATTCACTACCACAGATGCTTTTATGTAAAAACTCACTGCTTGTCCTGTGACTTCAAATGATCGAGATCTCCTCTTGCGTCTGCGACCCTCAAAGTCCTGCTCTCGTGGAGCGGGGTTCTTCACAGCCTGCCGGTTCCGTGGCCGTGTCCATGTGCTGCTGGGTGCAGGGCCGTCTCCCGTGCTGCTGGACAGGTTGTCATCAGAGGTGGCGTGGCGTAGCTCTGGGCTGGGTTGTCTTCCACGCCGTAGCACCAGGCCTTTAGGGGGTGCCTCGGTCAGAGACAGGTTACTCTTGTGCTTTTTGGGATCTAGGGGCGAAGGTGGTGGGGGCAATCGCAGGGCATCTATTTCTAGCACCTTAGAACGCCGTCGAGCAGCCTTGACCGCGATGTTCTGCACGCCTCTTAGAATCTGCTGTCTCTCTGGAGGGAAAACAGTTCAGGGATTTTAAAACGATGACATTATGTAATTTGGCATTAATCTGAGAAGAAGCCATGTAAGATTTGCCTAAACTGACCAATCAGAATCAAGTATTCCAGGGAGCTGTGTAACAGCACAATGATGAAAGAGCAGAGGAACTCTTACCTTTAGGAGTCAGAGGGGCATCTGTGCCGTTCTCGCTGCTCTCAGGTGAGGAGTCCAGATGGCTGCTCATACTGTGACTGAGATGACTGCATCTCAGAGCATCATCCAGGACAGATGGCAACAGCTGCAGAGATACAGTCAGCATAGTGTTAGATGCACTCATTTATTCAGTACACTCAGTTAAAAAAAAAAAACAGAGAAACCAATTAAAATGTAGATTATACAGAATATTCACACTTTCTGTGAATATATTTTCAAATTTGACAATTTTTACATATAAACGACTGTTCAAAACGGTCAAGATGTCAAAGACATCTCACCAAAGCTGCATTTGTTTGATCAAAAATACACTAAAAATAGTAACATTGTGAAATATATATTTTTTACAATTCTAAAAAATGTCTTCTATTTTAATACATTAAAAAAAAAAAAAATTATTCGTTGTGATGGCAAAGCTGAATTTTCAGCATCATTACTCTAGTCTTCAGAGTCACATGATCCTTCAGAAATCATTCTGATATGCTGATCTGAAGCTCAATAAGCATTTATCATCAATGTTGAAAACATTTCTGTTTGATATATTTGTGGAAACCAAAACACTTTTATATATTAATATTAGTTTTAAAGAACTGCTTTTTTTTAATAGAAATCTTTGTTATATTATAAATATCTTTACTGTCACTTTTGATCAACCGAATGTGTTCTTGCTGAATAGAAGAACAAAAAAAAAAACCTGACACCAAAATTTTGAACAATAGTGTATCTTAAAAAAACAAACAAAAAACAAACTATAACTATATGTGATCCTGGACCACAAAACCAGTCATAAGCAGCATGAGTATATTTTGTAGCAATAGCCAACAATACACTGTATGGGTCAAAATTATCGGGATTTTTTATTTTTTTTTTTAATCCCAATATTTTTTTTTTTTATTTTACGCCGAAAATCATTAGGATATGAAACAGAGATCATGTTCCATGAAGATACTTTGCAAATGTCCTACCATAAATATATCAAAACTTAAATTTTGATCAGTAATAAACATTGCTAAGAACTTCATTTGAAGGTGATTTTCTCAATATTTAGATTTTTTTGAGCACCCTTAGATTCCAGATTTTCAAATATTGTCCTATCCTAACAAGCTTATTTATTCAGCTTTCAGATGACGTATAAATCTCAATTTCTCAAAAAATGGACCCTTATGACTGGTTTTGTGGTCCAGGGTCACATATTACACTAAGCTGCAAATGTAGACCCCGAGAAGCTCACCTCTCTGTTGCCCTGGCCATTGATGTGAATGGGTGGAGGAGTCATAACTACAGTGTTCTTCATCTGTTTGTGACTACTCTTAAACACTCGGTCTCTGTATGGACAGGAGAACATTTTTAATTTATAAGTAAAAGCATGTGAACAAACTCCTTTAACACAATATGAAGGAGGTAGTTATATTACAGTCCTTTTAATGTCCACAGAATGTCCCTTGCTATTTTTATTTTTACATTGACAAAATTCCAAATATTTTTGGCATTTAAAGGTTTCCATACAAGGAAATATATTAAGTTTGCCTAAGGAGGGAAATGTCAAAAAAGTATCAAATGAATTTGCTTTGAACGCTTCTTACCCATCATGCTCTGGGAGAATCGGAGGCAGGGTGTGTCTCCTCAGTTTTGTCCGCCCTTCTCTGTTGTCTGAGCCAAGTGTGCGAACACTTTCTTGATCTGAATCCATCTCCTGCAAGGGGTCACGACCTCTACTGGGGAGGGTGATCTTGGGCAGGGAACCCTCCTAAAGTAATATATGTTAACATGTTCATGATCACTCTGAAATACTTTATGCTTTTATCATGTGCTTCTCTTGAAGAGCTTTTAAAGTCAACATGAAACTCATTTTACTGTCATAATGTTCCATGTGAAGGAAAATGTCATGCAGGATTTTGGAAAAATGTACACTGATGTTTTGTGCAAAATATGAGCAGTAATGTGTATTCATTAGTAAACAGAGTCAATTTTGATTTCATGTTTACTTGAAAATGCCTGCTTGACGTACCTTAAGAGTACGAATGGTGAACTTGTCCAGGGCCACGACTCTGTCCAAATTCTTCTCATCCATTTCCTTCATGTACATCTCATAAAGCTCTTGAAGATGAGGAGGAACCAGGAGACTGTGATCTGCAAAAACAACTTCTTATAACATTTATTTTTCCACAAGAAAGTGTGTGTGTGACTGTATGTGCATATATACACATATATTTTAGCTTGAACTGAACTGAACCCTCATATTGTATCTCTCTGGAAAACTTTACTGCCACAGTTTTGCCTGAGATTTCGTGCCATTTCTTATTCCTGAATGACTCACCATCAATAAATTGCCGCTGCTGCTGGATGATCTCATGGCAGAGGTGTCTGTGCTGTTCGAAACGCTGCACTACCACGTTTTTCTGTCGGATCACGTTGTCCTTGAGCAGCGCGCTGGACTGCATCTCTGCGTTCTCGATCTCCAGCTCGTGAACCTTGCAGAGGAGGCAAAGCACTTCCCTCTGCTCTTCTGAGCTCACGCGGCGGGGGAGAAGCTCTTCAAGACGTCGTGCTTTCTCTCTGAGCTCTGCCAGGCGCTGCTCCAATCCGGCCTAAAGAGAACAGAGAGACTATGGTCAATTAATGTAATGAGTGACTTTATTAACACGGCAAGTCATGTACAATTTATTTTTGCCTTGGTCTAAAAACAGAAGGGAAATGTATTAAGGTTGTATGCACTGCCCATGCAGAGTGTTCCAAATCAATAACAAGTTATAATAACAATTTCACTGAAATGAACCGGTTAAACCAACTGATTCACTAAAAGCAATCAGACATAAATGTTAAACTCGCAGCGCAGTACTGTGAGTTTTTTGAGGTGTTGTTCCACCCTCTAGTGGCTAACAACAACATTACCTTCTGTTTTTGTATTTTCTTCTGCTCAGCCATGAGCGTGACAAGGTTCTCTCTGGCAATGGCCACCTCTTGTGTCTCTGTGCTGTCAGGCAAAGATTCTGGTGAGTCTGAGTCTTTTTCACTTTCATCCTTATTAAAACTCTCCTTCCTCCTCTCGCCCTGCCACTTCTTTCTTCTCCTGAAGCGTTCTTGCTCCCAGCTAGATGGAGACAGATAATATTTCACTGACCAAGCACGTATTTGAAAGAAAGTTCAAATAAAACATTTCACAAAAGAAGTCTGTTCAGTCTTTAATGATAAAACAACTGATGACATTGTTCACGACTGTGAATGATAGTCTTCTGACTTATAGTAAGTGTCCAAATAGCTTTAGGGCAATGTGTATTTAGCTGTAATCTTGTTTTGGTTTGTGTGCAGAATGAAGACTCACTCTGTGATTGTCAGCAGGTGTTTGGATGTGTCTATCTGGATTTCCATGTTGCTGTTGTCCAGCTCCATAAGATGCTTCCTGATGTCCATCTGCCGTCTAAATGCATCGATCAGCTGCTCCCGCAGTTGGTCCATCTCAGCCCGGCTCTGCTGAGAAGAGTGAGCCTGCACCTCCGCTAGAGGCAAACACAAAACAGTGTTATGACACACTTTTGAGTGAGAACAGAAATAGGATAGAAATAGAAATAGAATAGAAAACAATCTAAGCAGAAAATGAGCTATTAGCGCAATTGAGAAAAAAATCTAATGAAACAATATAGTCAAAAAAATATATTAAATAAATATAAAAAAAAGTAATAATATAATAGAACAGAATAAATTAAATGATATTCTAAGCAAACATAAAAAGAACCTAATAGATCTGTGAAAGAATATAAAAGAATAGAATCAATTAGAAAATAATTTAACCAAACAGAACAGAAAAGAACAGAATAGAATGGAATAACTAAAAATTATCTCATCAAAAAAGAATACAATAGAATAGAATCAATTAGAAAATTATCAAACTAACAGAATTTATTAGAATAGAACAGAATAATTTAGAAAAGAATATAATCAAATAGATAATCTAATCAAGCAAAATAAATTTCTATTAGAATTAAACAGATCAGAATCAAATAGAATAGAATAGAACAGAATAGAATAGGAAATTCAAAGTAAAATTGAGGTGGTATCAGTGGTAAATATATCTAAAAATTTTAGGATTCTAAAAATGTAATAAAAGACTCAAACCAAAAAGGAAAACAATCTACAAGAACAGAACAGAACAGAACAGAATTAAATCAAGGTGGTATCTCACTTCACTTCTTACAGATAGGATGTTACCTTGAACATGGCGGATGTCTGTTCTGTCCGGGTTGAGCTGTCTGCTGGCCTGGTCTGCTATCTTTTTCTTCAGCCGCTGAATCTCGCTGCGCAGGTCAGAGATGATACTGGTGTACTGGGCGATGTGATAGGACACATTCAACAGGTTTCTCTTTACCTGCATGGGAAGAATAACAGTCAAAAAACTCTTCACCAAACAGTTATACTGACAAACAGCATTACAAAATGTGTAACAACAATATAACAGACAAAGAAAAGAAAATCTTACTGACTCAAACTTTTGAACTATAATAGTGGGTTACTACTGTAAGTCGGTTAATAGGTTGTCCATTGTTTTATCATGTGTTAAACTAACCCGTGTGCGGATGCTTTTGGCACGATCGGCATAAGTCAAGGTATTCCGTGAATCCTCAAAGGCCAGAGATGCAGGACTTATATGGGCAATCATCACCGTCCGACTGTTTCCTCCCAGGGAATCCTGCAGTCATGAGAAAACCAAGTATGTCAACCACAATCAAGAAAAATATCTCACAAGCATCTCTGTTCATGAAGATTCACTTTGCTGTACCTTGAGCAATCGTGTGAGCTTGCTGTCTCTGTAGTTAACGTATTTGTTGCCATTCTTTTCACTCAAAGCATTGATGCAGTTCCCCAATGCAAGCAAAGAGCGGTTGATATGAGCACCCTCTTTTAACCTCTGACCCCTATTCTGTGTCTGAAAGCAGAAACAGTAGTTATTGCATCAAGTTTTTAAACTGTCAGTCTACACGCAGGTTAAGAAGTCTGTTAGAGCTTCCAGCAGGGGGCGCTCTTGTACATTTCATTTTCTGAATAGTTGTGCAACAGGCTTGTCTTCCTCATCAATGGAGAACAAACAAGCACTCATGTTTCTGAGCAACAATACCCCATAACCAGAAACAACGTGATCTGCTTTTGTGCCTGTCACATGCATGTTTAAACCCACAGGGTGCCTGAGTGGTTAACATTTTAACCGTTTCCATGGTAAATACATGGCACACTCTCTAAATGTGTTCTTTCATAACTTGCCATCACATGGAGTGAGTGGAAATTACACTTTAATATTAAACATGACTCACATGTCTTTTTTCAAATTCACCTGATTGGACTTGTGGAGGTATTGCATCATAACAGATGTAATAATCAACAGATATTTTCATTTAGATGGCTTCATTTTCACTCTAAGTTTATCACTAATAGTTAAATCACTCTTGGAATTGTTCTCTCGTCACTGGCTGATATATGATTCTGAATATATCTGGCGCCAACTGTGCCAGCTTTTATGTAGAAAGAAAGATTGATAGCCTTATATTAATGATTTCCAACTTTATAGATGTATGTTTGAGCTCACCCACTGTGCTTTTATGTTCTAACTAAACTAAAAGATGAACAGACCTTTATATTTCACACCAACTCTTAGGGCTGTGCAAATAATCAAATTCAATTATCATGCACATCTCATCAGTAAACCCGGTTCTGTGATTAGTAGTAAATCTCCATCACCTGCTTTCAAATGGAGCGGCATGGAGACCTACCTACGCTTACACATCATACCTGTGAAGCCCGTTCAGACCCTGCCAGATCGATCATGAAGAGACGTGCGAATCGCACTTCCTGCAGGATGTCTCGACATCGGCTCTGTTGTCGTACGGCCACCTGCAGCACAGCGTGAGAGCGAGAAGACGTCTGATTGGCTGCTGTCGGCTCTTGAGTTCTCTGCTTGTTTCCTTTCATTAACAACTCCATGATCTGTGAAAGAGAGCGAAAACAGAGAAAAAACTCAACATCCAGCTCCACAGTACCTTTCACAAGTGTGAGGTTGACAGGATTTTTTTTCTTTTTCGAAAGAAGTCCCTTATGCTCACCATGACAGCATTTATTTGATCAAAAATACAGTAAAACAGCAATGCGAAATACTATTATAATTTAAAATGACTGCTTTATATATAATACTAATATATATATATATATATATAATACTAATATGCTGATTTGGTGCTTATTGGTGTTTACAATTTTTACTATCAATGTTGAACAATTGTGCTGCTTAATATTTTTGAGCAAACTGTGATAAATTTTTTCCTTTTTTTATTAATTAAAAGTTCAAACTGCATTTATTTTGAAAAATAAATCTTTGTCATATTAAAAATGGCCTTACAGTCACTTTTTGATCAATTAAATGCATCCTTGCTGAACAAGGGTTTTACTATTAAATACTTTTTTAAATATACACCACTATTGATGTTAAGTATCATAGAATGAACTTGACCGATGACCACTGTAACAGTATTTATTTACTTTAATAACTCTCACACACATACAAAAAATACCAAAAAAAACATTATTTTAAGTAACATAATAAATGAATAATGCATAATGTGTCTAACTGACCTCTCGTGCATTAATGGTGGAGACTTCTGTGATTCCTGCGACCTGTATTTCTCCCTTCGAGTCCTCTCTTAGGTCCAGAAACCCAGATGATGGATTCAGCAGGTCTCTTATCATCTCATTATAGATCTGAAACACAAGAATTAAAAAGATTAAAGACCATGCTCAGATTTCAAGATTACCATCATTGTTTATGCATTTGACATTTACATTCATGCATCTGACAGACAGACGCTTTTATCTGAGGTGACTTGCAGTGCATAAATATCAGAACGTGCAATCTGTGACCTTTCCATTACTAGTAGCATGCTCTACCAGCTGAGCACATGGACAACGATGTAATTTGTGAAATATGAAAGGAACTATTGACAACAGACTACTGAATTATTGAACATTTAGTACACACTGTACCTGTGACGTATTAGATTAATCAACAACACCCGTTTCAACAACTCAAAATTCAGAATCTATGGTGCAAACTGTCATATACAGTATTTTTAGGATGCTAGTAAAGAGATGAATGTCGGATTTAATATTTTAGAGTATTTCAATAAGCTTCATTCAACCCGGTTTAGAATAAGGCCACATCCTGAGCACCACCCGTGGTCACCTCAAAACTCAATTTAAGTCATCCCAAACGTAATATTTCATCACTGTCAGTGAGGTCACTGTGATCTGCCATGAGCGTGTGATAATTTTAGGGTGACGCTGACGGTATGAAAAGAATCCATTGACAGAGAAAGAGTAGGAGACCTGCTAAAGATATAGAAGGATGGAAAGAGAAAAAAGAGACAGGATAAACCGGGAGGTCTGAACCTAAACCACAGAAGCTGAGAATAAAAACGCTTTCTCTCCAGGGAAGCGTTCCCTTGAGCATTTGGACGGCCCAATGTAAACAGGAGTTTTAATGTGAAGGTGTAAGAAAAGCAGAGGACAGGAGAGCATTGTGCTCTTTACAGAAGGTTGGTCTTTCCGTGCGTGGACGGAGTGGCTTACTCATAGGTCTGCACATCCCAAACACCCCTTTAACCTAAAGAAGTCAAACAAATCTGTGTGTTTATGTGTGTACATTAAGATGCTTAAGCATACTAAATGTGTCTTTGAGAGTGAGTGCATACAGGTTTATTAAAAAAAAGATATTTATTATCAAATTAAAATAATAATAAAAATGTTTTTACATAGATAGACAGACATANCTAAAAAAAAGATATTTCTGATCAAATTCAAATAATAATAAAAATGTTTTTACATAGATAGACAGACATACAGACAGACACATAGAACACTGTAAGATACTGCAACACTTTCACCAATGTAAAGGAGAAATAACACATTGTCAAACATCAGTCATTATAGAAATGCTGTTGAACAGACTTTGATTGACAAAATGGGCAAAAATGGGAGAAAAAAGACACTGAGAGAATTGAAGTAGTGCTGCTGTCAGCTCACACATGTGATCTCAAATGCACATGCATCAGCTGTCAAAAACAGGACAGAGCTATTGAGCTTGAAGGCTAAACTGGAGCCCTGGAGACAAAATGTGAAAAAATCTCATAGATTTACACTGAAAGAAGTACCTTAAGAGTAAACTTATTTGAGTGAAGAAAAAAAAAAACATCACATTGCAACAGTTTTAATATCATAGATATAATATTACAAACTTTACTATTATTTTTAAATTAGTTTTTATTTTTTTGTCATTTTTATATAATATAATATAATATAATATATATATTTTTTTATTTTAAGAGGCAAGGCCAGTCACATAAAAGCATAGAGATCTGTTTCTAGGCTAACGCAGTAGGAGATCAGGGAAGCATGTATTTGTTTTGAGTAAACTTTGGACAACTATCACAACTCAGTGGGGAAACAAGCTTTCTAGTATCAATACAACATCACCGTAATCAAAGATGCTGAGATAGTCGCTAAGCTGACAAGATTACCCCTCCCTCACGCAAACAGAGCTGATAAACAGACGTACTATCGGCCGCTCGGCACGGGCCTGATGATTATCTTATCACATAACACTTAAGCTGTTACCCTTTTTTTTCATTGTTTAAAGCTAAATGTGGGCAATTGACTTTACTATGCACATTTATTTAGAGTGGCAATAGGGTGACAGTATCTTTAAAAGTAATATATCGAATCTCTAAGTGATACAGTATGTGAGAAAAAAAAAAAAAAACAGCAAGTGGCTGCCAAAATCCTATTTAGCAACCAAATAAGGCTCTCACCTCCAAGTAGGACATGGAGACACTGTACTGCATGTCATCGCTGGTTTCTTCTATGGCTTTGAATAGGTCGTTTAATGTGCGAACGTAGATACCAGGTTCTCTGTCTGTTCCCAGCATGGTGTAAGTTTTCCCACAACCTGTACACACACACATCTGCTTATTAGGACCACGATTTAACCTTGTTTTATTGCCCGACATCATACAACATCAAAATAAAATAAAATAAAAAATAAAAATAAAAATAA
>SCHK01280266.1:0-11484 GCA_004124795.1 Poropuntius huangchuchieni
GAGCACTTCGCAACACTTCGACCTCGGCGCAGTAATATCATAACTACTTGAGCACTTCGCAGCACTTCAAGTCATGATACTAGTCGCCACGTTTTATTTTGTGTCACCATACTTACTCGTGTNCGATTTTCTAAGCGGATAACTATAATGTATGGCGGAAGAGCACTTCGCAACACTTCGACCTCGGCGCAGTAATATCATAACTACTTGAGCACTTCGCAGCACTTCAAGTCATGATACTAGTCGCCACGTTTTATTTTGTGTCACCATACTTACTCGTGTAACTACTCATGTAACCGTCTTTAAATAAATTCATCCTTCTTTGAATGAATGGTGCTAAGCTAAACGCTAGCATAGTGGCGCCGCGCGCTAGAGCGATTGAGCGCACGCACTGAGACGAAAGAGAGAATAACATTAGTGGAATATGGAAAAAACGGCGGCGTTTTCCTTTAAGTCGTAAAGATAAAAAAACAACAAAAAAAAAAACGGTGGAATTTTAAATGCAGATAATAAATACAAAATGTGTTTAGGTTTATAGTGACACTAATTGTTTCAGAATGTCCTGCAAAAATTAAACCCAATGCCTTTTCCGCTTTTACTGAATTCTGCAAGTCGCTGAATTTATTTGATTCTCAATAGCTGTTGGTCAAAGAGCGGATCAGCTGACTCTAGTCATATATGGTTCAGCGTTTGTTAGTGCAGTAGGTTACCTGGCATACTGTTTTTCTATATATGGCTCTATTAAGCGCAGGTTTCTGTCTCCAAGCAACAGATGAGCTCTTTCCTCAAGCAATATTCTCTTTGCATTTAGAGACATAAAACATGTGCTCCTGCCTGACGGTAAATTTCAGTAAATTGTTTTTTATAAATCATATCTGAAAGGATAACCATTTTTCCTGAGAGGAGTGATGGTTTGAGCTTATGGTGTCTAGATGATTTAAGTCAATTGATTCGTTCTCTCACTGAGCTTCTCATCGGACTGGCATTCACCCATTTCGACCAAAAGAGGGGGCAAGTTTACTTCATTTTAAGCTGTTGGGACAGGAAAATGTTTTTGTGTACTAGTTACGTTGTGAATAATATAGGGAACAACATGATCCCTGAACGCGATTTTACAGTAGGCTACATTACATTCTATTCATTCACTTTTAACCTAACATATCATAACTGAAACACTTGTTTAAACCTATTTGTACGAGTGAAAAAAGAAGAATGACAGTGTGTAGATGTTGCATGTTGATTCATGATTCAGTGTGGCATTGACTTGCCATCATGATACTTCACACCACTATGGAAACAGGGAACATTTCGTCTTCAAAATCAGGAAAACAGCTTTGAAAACCAGGTGATGTCTTCATAGATTTGAAGTCGATCAACATGTTTTCACTGAAAGATATTCCTTAACTTTTACATTTGGTCCCTTGAATGTTGAATAATTTGTTCATTCTTTCTTAATACTTCACAGCTTGAAGAGTCCAATGACTGGAACCTATACTGGAGCCAACAGCTGTCTGTTTTTAGTTTATGAAGAAAAACACAAACTTGAGTTTTCTCAGATACATGCTGTTAGGAAGAGTGGTTGCAAAGAGCACAATGACTTTAAGTCATTTAAACCATTTAAGTCATTTAAGCTTCAAGCCACTTCTTCAGAAACCCTTTACGAAGGACAGAATAGAAAGACTACAAATGGATTGTAATTTCAAAATGTCAAGGTGCACAAACAGCTAAAGGAAATCACAGCAATTATGAACCCATGTTCATTCCATTCTCACAGCAAAGACAAAGTGCTCAGACCACTTGTGCTGGAGTCCAGATTATGAAAAAAAAAAACCTTTATTGTCAATTCAGTTTCTCTTCTCTACAGCCAAACCACAAACATAGGACAAACACAAAACAAGAGCAGAGCTGAACATGCCAACACACACACACACACACACACACACACACACACACACACAAGCATTCACTCATACACACACCTTGACACCTACAGTGAGAAACAGTTTACACAACAACATGAGAGATCAGTTTGAAAACAAAGACAATAAAAAAAAGATAAAGAAAAATCACACAAGTTCCTATGCGTCTCTGCCACGACAGAGAAATAGAGAGGGGAAAATAAATCAACATCCACTGCGAGGAATAAACCATCCTTTAAAAATGAATACAAGCATCTAGAAGTGGGTGTCATTAGTCAGGTTTGCAGGTTACGCATTACAGTAAGCACACAGGAAACGACTCTTCGTGCTAACTTCACTGTTTGGCTTTTTCTTCCATGCGAAAGCTCGGCTGAAATCTGAAGTGAAACTACAGAGATGGCAACGACCGACCCCTTTGTGCCATTTGAGTACTGATTTCAGATCAGTACATCAAGGCTTCTACCAACAATCGGACACAGTAAAGCGCCATTTTGCACTACACAGAAGGCCGGAGCCATCTAGCGCCCTACAGTAATAAAATAGAAATATGTTAACAAAAAAATACATTTCATATAGCTATATATACTGGATAAATGTACTTTTTTTAATTGTGTGGTTTTTATTTATATTTTATTATTACTATTATTTGTATTTTACATCAACTGTACGTCAATGTCCTGAGTGGCCAAGGCTTCTGTGCAGGCGTATGCAGAGTACGAGAGAAACAAAGACGCAGGTCGGCAACATGCAGAAATGCGAACCTATAGGATGGGCAGTTAAGAGCATACGAGGAGCAGCATGTGTAACCATGACGACGGGTTCTCTTGTTTTGTTCCGAGAGGAAAGCATGAGAACAGATGAGGTCATCACCTGTTGCACTGGAGAGAGACAGACAGAGAGCGAGAGACGGCCTGTGTAGTGTAGCGTGAGCCCAGACGCTCAGCGGACCTCTCTCTACCCCATGTGTTTCCATCGCTTTACACGGGACATGTGCGTGCCTCAGTCTCGGTGATGTGAGTGACAGGTCGTGTGCTGCTGGTTTGGATGCGGGTGTAACTTGTGTTCACGGTTCAGATTAAACACAGACCTAGATGTAGCTGCACCGAATGTTAACAGCCTTGCAACCTAAACACTCTTTAGTGTACAGAAGCGTTACATTGCAATCGCCATATGGTAACATTAATGTCATCGTCTGCAAGAAAGCATTCGTTTAAGAGTGCAAAGGATAATATGCATTTACTTCAGATGCAGCAGATATCTGAACACCCTCGCAATAAAATGACAACCATAAAACAGTTTGAAAAAACACAAAAATGTTCCTTACAGTAGTACATCTCGGCTTAAGGGTTTCACAGATTCGTTCTGCGAAAAGTCATTTTGAAACAAAACAAAAACAACTCACGCACAAAGGAAAAGAGATAACATGCATCTCTCTCGCTCTCACTTTTTTTTCTACAATACTGTTTGGTGGTATTTAATTAGAGGAAGGCTCATAGTATTTTTTTCTTCTTCCATTAGCTCCTTTCTCTTCTACAGAAACAAGGGATGAGGGAAAGAAAAAGAGGTGTGATGATAGAGAAAAAGAAGTCGTAAAGACTCACACTGAGAAAAAAATACACTAAGAAAAATGTATTTTAAAAAAACATTGTATAGGGATAGACACAGGTCAAGAGGTCATGACTGCTGGCCGCTCCACTGGCCCTCCATCGGTCGACGGAGCAGTTCCTCTACATGCCTCGCTACATCCATGGTGTCGTCCAGATCGAAATCGCCATCAGCGTCCAGCATAGGGTCTCCACTGAAAGAGAGATCGAGTTACGGTGAGTGGTTTGAAAACAATAATCTTGATCGTTCGTATCCAGTTACATCAATTCTGTAGTACATACAGCACATTGTACTATAATAGCTGTTGTTATATATTACAGTATGGCCTGGTCCAGATGAATTCAACAGATATTTTTTTAATGCTGATTTGAAGGAAAAAAACTGCAGAATTGATTTGAGCATGGTAAAAAAAAAAGAGGTGCTAAACACATTGGAATCATGATAAAATTACTTAAAGGGATAAATCACCCAAAAATGAATTACTCTATTTTTGATTAAATCTGAGAGCTTTCTGACCCTGCAAAGACAGCAGCGCAACTACCATGATCAAGGCCCAGAAAGGTAGTAAGGACATCGATAAGTCGATGTGACATAAGTGGTACAACCATCATTTTATGAAGTTACGAGAATACTTTCTGAGTGCAAAGAAAACAAAATAGCCACTTTATTCAACCATTTCTTCTCTCCCGGGACAGTCTGCTGCCATTATCGAGAGTACCAAGATGCATGTGTGTGCATTCCTCTGCTTGTAAGGCACAGTGTTATGTGTGCACATCACACGCAGGTGTCGTGTTACTCTCTATAATGTCGGCAGACTGACCCGGGATAGAAGAAATCACTGAATAAAGTCATTATTCTTGTCTTCTTTGTGCACAAAAAGTATTCTCGTAGCTTCATAAAATTATGGTTGAACCACTGATGTACATGGACTATTTTAATGATGTATCTTAATTTGTGTTCTGAAGATGAACAAAGGTCTTACGGGTTTGGAACAACATGAGGGTAAGTAACTAATGACAGAATTTTAATTTTTGGGTGAACTATCCCTTTTACTAAAAAAATTATTTAAACGTGGGCCTAATTATGGTGGTATTATTATATGCTATTATAGTTTTTATTGTTTCGAATTAGCTTTTATTTTTATATATTCAGTTTTCATTTTAGTATTTTGTGTTTTTATTTTTCTATTTAGCTTAATTTTTTTTTTTTTTAATTTCAGCTTCAGTTTTATTAATATCAGTACTTAAACCTATTTTATTTCTAATATTTGCCAAAGCAGCATTTCTAATTGTCTAATATTTCTAAAAATGTTTTTAATAGTTTTGGTTTTAGTTAACAATAACAACCCTGATGCAGAAACATAGGGACAGACAGAAACACTCACATGGGAGGATAGAGTCCATAAGCATGTGGTTGACTGACAGCTGGAGATGCCGCATGGTCCATGTAGGTGGGGTTTGCCGCAGGGTCGGGGTTAGGTGTCGCAAACCTGCATAAACACAGACACACACATAAATAGTCAGTTACTTAACATCACCAGCATTATTTTAGTATTATTTATATACTGTTACAGTATTTATTCTTATTTTGAAATAGCTTTTATTTTTATATTTTCCTTTTTATATTACACTTGTGATTTTTTTTTGTTTGTTTTAATTTATTTTTATTGCAGTTGAATTTAATTTGAGTAATTTTAGCCTTTCAACTTCAACATTTGATTTCAGTTTTTTTTTTTTTTTTTTTTACTTATATAAGGTTTTTTTTAAGTAAATGTTTTTCATCTAATACTGAGAAATGAGTTTGAATCCATCCTATCTGATATGCCAGCTAAAACCAGCCTAAGCTTTAGCTGGTCATCCAGCCTGGTCTTAATTGGTCAGCAAGCTGGTTTTAGAGGGGTTTTGGCCACTTCCTTAGCTGCTCAGGCTGGTCAAGCTGGGAGACCAGCTGGAATAACCAGCTAAAACTGGCTTGACCAGCCTGGCCAGGCTGGGAGACCAGCTAAAACCAGCTACTTCCAGCTTAAACCAGCTAAGACCAGCCAACAAGCTAAGGCTGGTTTTAGCTGTTTTTTTTCAGCAGGGTATCTTACCATAACAATTCCTGTCATTCTTCTATTCCCTCTCCCTCAATAAAATGTCAGAAAGATCCAAAAATAACTAACAAAAGACACGTTCAGCTCATTTATTATGTTCAGCTCTACTTCACAGCTTGTTGCTCCTCTACACACTCTAACAGGTGCTAGCGGTCAGAGTTCTTGCTAACCATCAAAATAAAGAGCTAGTTTGATAATCATTTCCTCAGAATGCTGATGAGAAGAACTGTATTATCTGAGTCTGATGGTGTATGACTCCCTGCTGAGTTTGACCGAAGTGGAAGGCTTGCTAACAAGACCAACGGGGTCGTCCACCTATGGATAAATAATGCCGCTAATGAGGCTAACAGAGCTAAGTATATGCTGAGGAGTGGAACGAGAGCACAGAGTCTCAAGTATCCATGGCAACCAATAACTGCCCACAGAGCCAGGCCAGCGCTAATATGCTAGCGTGCAATTAGGTTTACCACTTGGAGTTAACAAGTTAGCTCTTGAATGTCAGAGATGTGAAGGCCTGTACCGAGAGGTCAGAAGAACACACAAAGACAGTGTGTGTGTGTGTGTGTGTGTGTACTTACTCTGGCACTACTTGTTTGATCTGTGGTTTGACGTATCCGTCCACAGCTTTAGCTGGAGAGGTGGGAAAGATAAACAGATTATTCCTAAAGTATAACATAATACTGGCTCATACTGTGTGTGAATGAGAACACACACAGACAAACACGACAGAGTAATACCCTCTCATTTAAACCCAAGGATATGAACACACATGCAAACACACAGGCTAGTAATGTATTTATAATGATTTTACTGGCTACATAAAATTAAACAACATTGAGCATACTGTGATGATTTTAATGTGCTTTTAATATACGACAATTATTTTTCTAATGATGGTGTCATTACACTACTTTCACAGTCCTTCCTTGTGTCATGACTTCGATTCATAACTTTGATTTCACGATTCGATTCGATTCACGATTTCTTTGAACAAAATGAGATTTAACACAATTAAATGTGTCCTGTTATTATTGATTGGACAAAATGCTGCACATTTCTTTGTGAAATTTAAATACTATAATAATATACTAATATAGCACTTGCATATATATGCTCTTTTGTTGGTTTTGATTGCTTCTGCTGTCCTCATTTGTAAGGCACTTTGGATAAAAGTGTCTGCTAAATAGCAAAATTGAAATAAAATGTAAATGTAAATAACAAAACTAAATTGAAATTTTAAATCAAATAAACAGACATACATTCATATAAACTCCTACCCCTAACTGAATCGTGATTTGTTTAGCATCTCAATCGATTTGAATCGTCACATATTTTAATCGGTTTTCAACGGCTCACGGTTAATCATTACATCCCTACTTGTGAGTGCACAGGTGTAAAAACAGATGTTTTACAGTGTCCCTGATTTCAAAGTATTTTCATTTTCATGAGTCAGTTCATACTTTTCTTTTAAGTAAATAATTTCAAAACTTTCATCTTAATTCTCTCAGATTTAAAAAAAAAATCCTTTAATGTTTAATGTAATATTTGTGCATATAAATCATTTTGAATAAATATTTAAAAAAATAAATAAGTACATACACTACACATTCACAATCAAAAGTTTAGGATTGGTAACATTTTTTTTGTTTTTTTGACGTGTCAAAGCTCAACAAGGCTGCATTTATTTGATCAGAAATACAGTAAAAACAGCAATATTGTAAAATGTAATTTATTTCTAATGCAAAGCTGAATTTTCAGCATCGTTACTCCAGTCTTCAGTGTCACGTGATCCTTCAGAATTCATTCTAATATAATAATGTCATTTGCAATATCATATTTTTTTAATTAATTTTGGAAACAGCTGTGCTGCTTTATAGCTTTCTGGGAACTGTGATGTCAGTTGATGCCAAAAAAGATGAATAACATGTGGATAGTTAAAAATCAAGCTTACACAGCGGAGGGGTGTAGTATTTGGAGAAGACCTCGTCTTTGGGCCGGTCGGGATAGAGGAACAGGAGATGATTCAGGTCGCTGATGCGATCCGCCAAGGAGCGGATAGAGAAGTCTTTGGTTGTGTATGGCATGAGGTTCCACACCATCCTTTCTCCTATGAAGAACATACATACACACAGAAGATTTGAACCACTGTAAGTGATTTTGGTGTGTGTTGAGGAGCAAAGCAACGGTTCTACCTGCTTTGTTAGGGTTCTCTGCCACCCAGGCTATGGTGATGCCGCCGATTTCCGAGTCACTGAAGCGCAACAGGAAGGTTCCGTTGGGTTTGGACATCAGCATGTCCTGAGCTTGCTGTTTATTCACAAAGCCAAGAATCGCCCTGAGGCATACAAGCATACGAACACATGAATTCATAAAAGGTGTAATGTTTACACACACAAAAACAGAGAGGCTGTTATCTTGTGTGTATTGTTCAGTTTCGTCCTGATTTGTATACAAAGGATTACAAGATACGGATGACTGGGGCTTAAATGAGAAAAAGATAAGCAAAAAACAAAAGAGGGAGAGCTAGATCTTATCAAAGTCGCAAGAGGTTTCTCAGATCTTACTCCTGTGTTAATCCATCCATGGTTTAATGCCTTAACGTATAGTCTTAACCAGCACCATCTCTCAATCAGCCAGTTGCCATGGTAAAGAAGCACTTCATAATGAAGATATCCATTATATACACCACTCAACAAACAAAAAGATTTAAGCCAGATTTAAGAATGCAATTCATTATGACTAACATTTTCAGAAATAAATAAATGTGGCATTTTTCTTGTCTGTTAATAAAGTGCATTTTCCATTTAAAGGCACATAACTGAAATATGAACAAACGTCACTGTCATTTCATTGTGAGATTCACCCGCTGCTTCATTCTCAGCTGAGTGTGAGAGATGTCATTGTTATGTGAGGGCAGAGAGGAGCAACGGCTCTTATTCTATTTCTTTCTATTCGTTCATTGACTGAGCAGCAACAAAGAGATTTTTTTTAGCTTTTACACATGGATGAATAGTCATTATCGTTGAATCTGTAGGAGTGTGACATTTCTATTTGTTCGCGTTCTCACAGAGGTCAGGTCTTACCCATCATTCCAGTGAGGCTTCAGGTGTTTTTTAGTGAGCTCCATCACACCATCAAACCACTGCCAAAATGTGAAGTTCCTGCCTGGTAAACTCTCCTACAATGACAACAAACAAATCAGGTTTAAAATAATAACATGCACGGTAAATATAATGATGCTAAGTAAATGATGCTGATGAATGAAGATTTATCCAGCTTTGTAATTCTGTAAGTTCTAACAACGTACAACAGAAACAAAACAGAAGCATTTCAATGCTGCTTTTTTCTTTCAAAATACTAATAAAAAACTGGTTTAGTTATTTTCAACCTCTTCCCAGTATGCACTGAATGGGGCATGATTAATTAATACAGCTTCATAGATTTATCGTTTGCGAACCTAACTGAAATTGCTCGTCACATTTAGTAACTTGAAAAATGTGAGATTAAAATAAACGGAACACTTTGTACAGAGCTGATACAACTTAAGAAATGTTCTTAGAGCTACTTAATACAGAAAGTTACAGATTTTAAATGTCAACTTAACATTTTTATGGGACAGTTCACCCAAATATAAATATTCTGTCATCATTTATGGCGTTCCACAGCTGTACGACTTTGTTTCTTACAATATTAAAGAAGACACTTATATGTTTTTTTTTTCCTCCATATAATGAAAGTCAATGGTCACTACCACAGTTTAATTACCAATATACTTTTCATATCTTCATGAAAGTAACACAAGTTTGGAACAAAATGAGGGTGAGTAAATATTCAGAGAATTGTCATTTTTTTCATCCCCTTAAGTTCACTGACAATAGCTACCCGCATCGATTAATTTATTGGTTACATCTAATTTTTGTAGCATGTATGAAGCTTGTTTTCTCACAGATGCTTAACAGGTATGGAAAATAAAGCATGAAAGCATGAAATTTTTTTTTGCTGAATTCCTGGTACATGTTCCTCGCAAGTGATGCATTCATTGGAAATGGACATGAAGTTGACATGAATCAGACAGTAACCAGCTAGATGTGTTTGGAGGTAATGTTCAGGGCTTGAGAAACACAGGCATGACTGGCTGAACGAGAGCATGATCCACTGCCTCATGTTCATTCTGTTTTTAATCAGTGATCCACAAGCAAAGTCACATTACTTAGGAGTGAAGACAGGAAGCGTTCGTCTTCATCTCTTTCACTTTAATCACTCTATTTCGTAGAACACAATGTCCAATGTCCTGACCGTTTCAGCAGTTAGCATGGCAGATTAAACAGAGACACGCAAACACACGTATGTCTCTTGAACATGTACAATCGGGTTCAAATTTGGAATTTAGAATTAAATTTAAACATGGAAATAAATAGTCAAGTCACATTTATGCACATAGCATTGTATACAATACAGATTGTTTCAAAGCGGTTTCAGAAAAGCAGAAAATAAGAGTGCAAAATTCAACAAAAACATTTTTAATTTCAGTTCGCTGAACTAAATTCAGCTATTTAGTTCAATATTTTCTTATTTTATTAATCTGAATAAGAGTGTCAGTGTTGCAAAGTTCATAAATTATGAAACAAACTTTTCTGTTTAACTTTTGACTCAAACTGTTCCAATAAATGTATGATCATATAATAATATAAAAGCTGATCATAAATTGCAATCAGTTCAACTTGTTTTTATTGCAAAATAGCATTTCCACATGTTCACAGACTTTTGCACCCCAGTGTGTGAAAGCATCAAATCATTAGCATGCTTTCGAGATAACTTTGTACAAGTGTGTGCAGATGTGACTATTATATCAGTGACCAAATAAACAAAGCCATAAACACAAACGATGCCTGAATTCCAAAGGCCTTCATTGGGAACACTGCCCGCTCAATGTAGCAGATCAGCAAAGGGCCGTTTCAAAGGCAGCCACAGCCTCAGGCCTGCCTGCACATCAAAAGCTCTCAGATCAAACCTCACTTCCTGAATAACCATTAACTACTGCAATGGATGAGAAGCAATGTTGATCAGATCAGCTAACATTCTGCCCCAGGTCGACGGATTGCCACTTAAAATGAAGAAAACAAAGTCAGAACGATGAGAGACTAGTTTGGGATTAAACCATCTGTTAGAACATCGCTCGATAACGGCAGGGCTTTTGGGTAACAAGCAGCAGGTCACAGTCACGGTCAGAATTTGTTACAACATAATAGGCCATAATGCTTTAAGCTAAATCAAAGCTCATGTACAGATGTCAAAACTATAATTTTATGAGTAACACTGAAGTACAAAACTAATTATATTCGATACAAAGTGCAACTGAATGATGGGTTTTGATTTGCGACAGCATGGGATGTGTCATCATGACTGATATTTTTACTGATTTAAAATTTCAACTTACATTTCGAACCCAATACTTTGGCCATAATGTTTTGACATTGAAGATTTTTTGAAAGACTGTTTTAAACTGTTACAAAGGATTTTTATTTAGAATAAATGCTGTTCTTTCAAACTTTGTTCATTAAAAAATCCTGAAAAAAAGGTATCACAATAATGAGCAGCACAACTGTTCAATATTGATAATAATAAGAAATGTCTCTTTTAATTCACTTCAGGAAATAAAAGACGACCAGGAACCCTCAACTAGGGGTCACGCAATACCAGGTCTATCAAAACTTCTTACAACCCTTCATTTTTGTGTTCTGGTTCCTTTCAACGTACTGTGGTTTATTTATTTCTTTATTGTTTATTAGCGAGTACGCTAATTTGAGTTGCACTTGGTATATTTCGTTGGTCGATATGTAAATGAGATGTTGCATCTGTGTTCTT
>SCHK01280354.1:0-17109 GCA_004124795.1 Poropuntius huangchuchieni
TTTATTACTGAATATTTACTTAAATAACAAGTGTCGTTGAATAACTTGTTGCTTGAATAACTTGAAAAACTTGTGTTTAACTCATTTAAATGACCTGAAGATTACATTCTATTGTTTTATTTTAATTAGCTAACTAGACAATTTAAATCAAATTTACTTACTTGGCTTATATAAAAATGTGAAAAATATGAGTTAACATTTGAAAAAGCATCCTGAATATCTCAATACCTTAATATTTGTGAGACTGGTATGAAAAATTGGTTTTGTTTTGATTGTGATATAGACTACTGAAAATCTTAACCCCTTAATACAGAACATTTTTACAAAATCTCATTACCGCCTTTGTCGAATTGTGGCAAATACATGTTTATCGATGCATACTATACTCTCTGGATACTCCAGAGGCATTGATACAAAAAGCCTCTCGTCTTTTTCGTCTTTGTCTGCGAGACACAGAAGAACACCTCAGCCCTCATTACCTCAATAATGCATGAAATGCGCTGCAGCCCGCAGACTGAGCTCTCCGAACGCTTTAAGTATTTATCGTGAACAGAACGCTATCAGAGCCGTTTCTAAATGGGCCTTCCCTGCCAGCTCTTTTTCAATTATGTTCGAGGGGACGACTGACCACCTCGACGTCCCTGTTTTTGTTGAAACGCAGATGAGAACCTGCTGTGCACCTGCCTGGTCGTGTGTCTATATCCTAGCGACAGAGCTGCAAGAACAATTAAGCCCATCGACGCTAAATTACTCTGAGCACATCAGTAAATGGGTGATAATCTCTGTGACCTATGGAGGGTTATTACCACCATGACTAGCACAAAACAAGCCACCTTATCCAAGATGGAGAGGGCTAGCGGTCGAACCAAATTAGCTGAAATAATGGTGTTTTTACAATGAAGACATGCAATGAAAGGTCCAATGTCGTTTTGGATCCCGATGTTATTCGAAATACCTTCATTTGTGTTTCACAGATGAAAGTCATTCATACAAGTTTGGAACAGACATGAGGGTGAGTTCTCGAGGGTCAAACCTCTCAACGCTTTCCCTTCCAGCACAAACGATAGAGGAGGGGAGGAGATGTAGACGAGGAGAGCGCCGTGGAAATACATCCATGCTTGTTTTCTTAAATTTGTTTTCCATTTCAAAGGCCGGTTTGCAATTTCAGCAACCCTCTCGTCTCAATAACAACGGTCTGAATGGCATACAGGGAGCACAAGAGAGCAAGAAAGGAGAGAAATAAAGAGGCAGAGAGCAGAAGAGAGGGGTCCCCCTCTGTGTTGGCCAGCTTCCAGTGAAAGCTGTTCAGAACATGGGAAACATGGTGTCGCAGCGCAGTCCAATCAGCTCGTCTGGCCTGCGGTTTTCCCAGCGAGTACCGTCATGAGCGCTCCTCTCCTTCTACGGGTCCGCTTTCACTAGCATGCCTCCGGGAACAACAAACTCACGCTGCCAAAGCACGACCACACACGCGCACACATACACACACAATGGCAGATGCAAACGCATACACGCTCAAGTGAATGCACAAGTACTACCCCCTACTTTTTCTTAGGCCAAACTTTGCCAAAAACGTCAGTTGGATTAGTCAGCAAAGCAGTGCATGATGACTGGCTGTACGTGACGTCGCCAGAGGTACGAAGATGCTGAAAGCATCAAGTCACAAATAAATCAGAATTACAGTCACATGCAAGATCCAAAAATTTACTTTTTACTGTATTGTTTTTTACCAATGTCTATATAAATTCATTGAAATATTTTATGTATAATTTTTATATTTACATTTTATAGTATTTTTTATATTTGTTATATATTTGTATATTTTTACAGCTAAATTTAAACAATTTAACAATTAAATGTGTCACCAAATAATATCCTAGACACACTAACAACAGTAAATTTTACACTGAGGTAAAAGTTGTTAGACGAGCATCTCAAGTCTCAGTATTATTTTATTAGTAGGCGTTTTCGAAGTCTTTGATTTAATTCATTCACATCACTTATCTCAGATTATCATGTACTCTGGTGGTTTAATGGTCAAAAACAAACTTTTAACCATACTGGGCTTGTGCAGTGTGAATTTTGAACCTTGGCCACGTAACTGTGCCGTCCTCAACACAAGCAACATTCCAGTGCTTCTGAACTTGTTTGAACTTCCTGGATATGATAGATCCCTATCAGACATTTCTGGTTGGATCCTCTAATTTGAAATTAGCATGAGATCAGTAGTTTAAATCTTAGAGCTACCAGCAGTGGAAATAGTGCAGAACATACTTCCCAGAGACTTGGACCAGCGACTCAACGGAAAGCAACGGAAGTTACAGACCGAGTAAACGTGAGGCAAAACACGATGCTTCTACTCATCGAGTCACAGACTCTCATTTTTTTTCCTCCCTCTATCTCTGGCCTCGGATGCAGGTCGCGTAAATCCATAACAATACGCACATTCCAGCGTGACAGATAATGCATCTCTCCATAATGGAGGTCTTGGATGCATTTGGAACGAGTATCTGTGTGTTTAACTGAGATAATACCTCAGTGTAAGTGAAAGTCCTGGATTAAAAGCGAATATAAGCCACCTGATTGCTCGCAAAGATAAAGCAGACCTCTAAATGAGGGATTGAGATGTTTTAGGTGGGCTGAGGTCTCAAATCATACCATCAGCACTGGATGTTCTGTTTCGTTTAGATCAGATTTTTTTCTATTTTTCTTTCAATTGCCAATTCATCTACACTGTTTTTATAAACAAGGCAAAAACGAGACAAAACAATGTGCTACTCATACATACACACACATTTTTTTTTTCCTTCCATCAATTTTGTATTAAATTGTATTAAAGTAAGCACTGTCAAAACAAAAAAAATGATTTAAAAAAAAAAAAACTGTCATGCTGTGATTCACCTGTAAAACAAAGAACAAGAAATACAGATGTGATTCAACTTATTTAAGAACTAAAAAAAAAGCAAAAAATTATGGAAGACCGCAGGCACAGAGGCCTTTTCAGTATGTCGATATTTATAGTGATTTGTTTCTGTGCGGAGAGGTTCAAGTCTGTTTAATTATGCTGTAACTCCCAGGACGCACAGCGGTCTTTTTAAAAGCAAGTTGTTTGAAATATTCTCTGGCTGATGGCCAAGGAAGCCATCAGTGTCAGATGTACATATCGGCCTGCCAAGAGAAATAGCCTAGCCGAACTGAAGGCAAACACCTCAAACAATCCCGCACAGAGACTGATGACTATAACGCTGGCCATCATCTGTTTTCCCTCGTCTTTTTTTAACTTGCACAGTCACTGGGTAAATTTGGGAAATCGTACAAACGCAAGTGCGATTTGCCAAATTCTGTTGATTTAAGGGGCGAGAAGAACAACAATAAAGGGACTTGAAAAATCCCCTTTGACCACCAAAGGCTGAAAATGTTGGGAGTAGCACAATAACACGGTAAAATGTGATCACGTCGATATAGGCCAGGTGTGACGTTCTCATAAATAAGCAAAAAGCC
Source organism: Poropuntius huangchuchieni (assembly GCA_004124795.1). NCBI lineage: Eukaryota > Metazoa > Chordata > Actinopteri > Cypriniformes > Cyprinidae > Poropuntius > Poropuntius huangchuchieni. The sequence continues at coordinate 3,502 of SCHK01280354.1, forward strand.
TCCTCGGCTAGCCTGCTATTTTCATTCCCTCTCGCTGAAATTCACCTGATATATTCGGCCCTCTGATCTCCGCGGATCTGTCTCTGATATCCCGCGGGACCGAGGAGAGCACATCCTCTGCCCGGCTGCTGTTAGGACTAATAACAACACCAACATCCCGCCAATCTCTCCTCACTGCAAGCTAGGCCAGCCAGCCAGGGGCCAACACTCACGCACACACACGTACATACACACACATCTGACCAAGTACAGTCCATTTTCAGACACTTCCTGCTAAAAATAATTACCCTCCTGGAGACAGAACCTCGCTGGAGGCTGCACAGACATTTTGTATAAAGAGAGAGAACAAGGGGATGAGGAAGTGCTGGAATTAAAGGGGCAGTATGTGTTGCATCGTCTCACTGGACTGGAGACGCAACGATCCCGGGACGTCACTGTCAGACTGCCGTCATTCCCATAGCTCCTGAAAAGCAAGGGTAAGGGTTCACCTTTCCCTAAAGTAAACATTACAGGTATTTACACTGGATATGAATGGAGACTCAAGTTTGAGACTTTTTGGCGATTTTAAGAAAAGCTGGATACAATCTAACAATACCTCAGTAGTTAAACCAGCAGGCCAAAGGTGAATATTGAATATCTTTGTTATGTTCAATATTATTTGGTTGGTGAAATAATTGGTTGGGGTTTTATTTTATTTTTTTCGTTTTGGTTATTTAAGTTTCCAAAAGTTACTAAAGCTTTGTGACTGCTCTTTTAGGTCACACCTAGAAAAAATTAGAAAGTTAAGATGGATATTTTATTAAAAATGGTGAAAAAAACTGTCCATTAGAGCGAATTGGCTCACAACTCTAGGTTTGTTCTCTTCAGTCAAAACTCAGCTGTTTACAGAAATCCCCACATGTAAATGTTTTAGTAAAAAAAAATAAGTAGGTAAATATTACAGCTATTTATTAAATTAAAAAATGCTAGTAAATAAATCTGTTTATTACATTTAAAAAAATTATTAGGGAAAATATTACTTTTAAATAGAATTATACTATATTTTACATGAATATATTAGTTTAAGCTGAAATCAACTACTACTGGCTGAAAAAAAATCCCTTTTTTGCACCATTTCAGATATCTGAGTTTCATTAAAGTGATAGTTCACCCAAAAATGAAAATTCTGTCACTAATTACTCACTCTCATGTCGTTCCAAACCCGTAAGATGTTTGTTCATCTTCAGAACACAAATTAAGATATTTCTGATGAAATCTGAGAGCTTTCTGACACTGCATAGACAGCAACGCAACTACCATGTTCAAGGCCCAGAAAGGTAGTAAGGACATTGTTACAATAGTCCATGTGAACATGAACAAAGGTCTTACGGGTTTGGAACGGCATTCAGAATATTTGTTTTTGGGTGTAACCCTTTAAAAGTCTGAAAAAAAAAAAAACATACTGCGATACTATTTATCAACCAAAAAACTGGGGAAATCATTATAAAAAAAAACTACTGAAATAGTGAATGTCATTAAAAGTCTGAGACAAAAATTATCATTTAGCTAAATTATCATGGCCTACATCTGAAGAAACATCAGTGTTTTGCCATATGTATGACAGCATTCCCTGACAAATAAATAAATTTGGAGGTCCGACCCCTCCCTAGACCCCCCCATCTGTAACGATATGTAAGCACGAGTCATCGGCAGAACAAATCAGCAAAGCAGCGCCGGGGTCACTGTTTCTCCACCCCCCCAACATGGAAATCCATGTCAGTCTCCCTCCCCATGGGCACCATTTGAAAGCTTAATATCGTTTTCCAGCCACTAACGGCATCTGGCTTCCATTTCCACTCCTCCTGGAGGTTTTCAGGTCACTAATAATAACTGTTTCAGGCAAAAGTGAAAGTTCAGCCAAAGTCTAGCTCCAAGCCAGATCAGGGAGCCCTGCTGCCGCTGAGTGTGAGGTGGAGCTGCCCGGTTCCCTAGGCACCGCAGGCCCCCGCAGAGGATTTGTTTTGTTTGGGTTTTTAAAGTGCTGAGCCCAGGCTGGCAAGGGACGTCTGGAGTAAAACCCAAAAGTGTGTGTGTGTGCGTGTGTGTGCGCGAAAGTAAGACAGAAGGGAAAAAGTGCGGACAGGAGGTTAAAGGGTCTCCTGATTATTTCCCATTCTCACAGAGCACTTAAACCACAGCTGGGTGCAAACTCTTCGCCATGGCTACCTGAGACTCTCTGAGAATAGTAATGGAGCGAGACAGCACTCGAAAGTTCTGAGGTGAACTGTTCCGGAAACTTTGAGACGTTCCGAAACGCTGTCTTTCCTCCCTCGACGGTTCAGACCGTCCTGCTGGGGAACCGCGAAGAGCCGGTCTAAAATAAGTGCTTCCAAAACCTCACCTAACTTTGACTGGTCTTCCTGAGACCAGACAATAACTGTGAGGAGCAAATTGAAGCGTAATGTTTATTTTCTCAGAAACGGCACTAAATTCTTCCTACCTAAAAAAAGTTCCCTGCTCTGAGCTTTAGAAATACTCTCTTACCCTGTTCTGTGCTGAAACAGAAGAGGATCCAGAGAGATCTGGTTTATGTTCCCCTGTTATGAAGATTAACCTTCTTTATGGACACAATTACTCATCCGTACAGGATAAGACCGCGGCTAAATTAGGAGCCACCATCATATCACATAATGTACTGAGCATCTGGGGCTCCTCAAGAATAAAAACTCCTCGAACAGTTTCCAACAAAAACTCCTGTTTTTACAGACGCACTATATGCTCATTAGATTATAGAGTTTAAGTGAGTTTGCTTAATTGCGCTTTTGGAAAAAAAAATAACAAAAAATAACAAAATTTGTTCCTTCTAACAGTGCACTCACCTTATACACTACTGTTCAAAAGTTTGGCATTAGTAAGATTTACTTTTTAAGAAATTCATAATTTTTTTAAGCAAGGATGCATTAAATTGATCAAAAGTGACAGTAAAGACAATGTTAAAAAGACTAGAGTAACAGCTGCTGGAAATTCAAATTTGTCATTACAGGAATAAATTACTTTTTTTTTTTTAAATACTAAAATAGAAAATGGTTATTTTAAATTGTAATAATATTTTACAATATTACCATTTTACTGTATTTTTGATCAATTAAATGCAGCCTTAGTGAGCATAAGAGAGACTAGCTTTTGAACAGTTGTGTAATTAATTATATAACAAATGGGTCGAGTTAAAAATAGTTTAGACAATATTTAGAATCTTCAGCTATCGTGACTGCATTTTTAATATAAAAACTGCAACACTCTGACAACTTTTGTAAGAATTCATAAAAGATAGGAAAATTGTAAGATACACAACTCTAATCATACAAAAAAAAAGGATAACTTCTATAGTTTGTTTTTATCATATTACAATAACGGATAGGTTTACGAGTTACATTTAGATTACACATTGATTTCTTTCGATTTTGAAATTAGAAGCTTCTCATGAGACCAGGCTGAAAGACTCCCAGAGGAAAAGTTGGGGGTCAGGTGACCCCTAAATCAGCCTATATTATTCACTTCTTCCTTAAAGAAACAGCTCACCCAAAAATGTCAATTCTATCATCATTTCGTTCATCGCAACCACATGTTGTTCCAAATCAGTATAACTTCTTTCTTATGTTGAGCACAAAAGAAGATATTTTGATACAAACAAACAACACTGGGTCCCATTGTATAGATAAAAAAAGGAACAACATAAGGATGAGTAAATGATGACAGAATATAACAATATCTAGGATAGTTTTGCACATGCCTAAACCACAGAAGTCAAAAGCCACAAGGCCTCAAAGCGACTCTATACAGACTATACCTTTACTATGAATATAAATCAGGCAAATGCACCACAATGAAACGTATGAAGGTTGCTGTGCGTGTGCCCTTCCTTCCAGTTCTTATTGAGGAAGGCTATTTATATCTCTAGGATTACGCACACGGCACAAGGTTAAAAAAAATTTGGCATTGGAGTCTGGAGTGGAACTGTGTCTGGGTCTGCTGGTTAATCCATTCATTTAGTCACAAAAACACCTGTTTATGCTCGAGACAGCTAAGTTAAACAGCAGTCCAGATGTCTCTCGACAGAACTCAACTCAAAAGAAGTTGCCGCGCGAGACCGTCGGACAAAAGAGTGTGTCACCTTACGACAGGTATCCTGATACCGCCGTGGCACTTTCTCAGTTGGCAATCAAACCGAGGCTACGTGCCAACCAGAGAGAGTCTGAATGTGAAACGAATGAAAGTGAAGCAGAAACACAGAGTGCAAAAAGAAAAAGAGCTTGGGTCGCCCCCCAAAGGGTTGGCATCTTATGTAACCCAACACAAATGTGATTCATCCTTCATCTGAACACACAAGCTGCGAATGCCCTCTCTTCCCGCAAACAGTCTTCAACATCAACAATCCGCAAACCACCGACTGCACAAAAAAACTCTCGGCTGCTGTCAGAAATACCAACCGGCAACGTGAAACACAGGCCACAGCTGACCTACTTATTCACACCTGATTATGCTGGCACACTACACACAATGCAATATGGCGCTACATCCTCTGGCCCATGCCGCGGTCAGCAACAACGCAGGGCTGTTTCAGCAGTCTGAGTACATTTACAGCTGACGGCCGCTGATGGAAACTCCGGCTTTTCAATCATCTCTCACAGCGAGTGGTAAGAAAGCGAGAGAGAGAAGGAGAGCGAGAGAGATAAAGGGAGAAAGAGAGGTGCGCGCCTCCTCCTCGCCTCAGCTGAAATGGACTGTTCATAGCCCCCTAAGAGCTGGGCTTTTATCAAACATGGCATGTGAGTGAGATTCCAGCCTCTCGAGTCTCCCACACATTAACAGTTCCGACTGCGAATCTTTGCCCGCTGCCGCCGCGTGCGATCGATACTCTGATATTTAAAGAGCAAATACAATCTCTATTTTTCAAACAAAATCTCGCCCAGTAAATTATCGAGCGAGGGACGGCGTCTGCCTGCTGTTTGGACCGCATACAAGATCATGACGAGTCATTTTGTGTTAAGATAAATAGCGTTTTGGCTTCATTGCTAGCTAGTTTCACTAATCACTCACAGGTGAAGTCAATGTAAAATGGCAATGTAAAACTTTGTTTACAATACAATTTGGAACTTGTATTTGTAAGAGTAAATACTGTCAATTTTTATTTCATTTTTAAGCGGAGTCACCGATTACTAGCAGTTTAACATTAGCACTAGCTAGTTTCACCAATAATTTGTGTTTACAGGACAGTTTTCGCAATTTTTTTTAGTTACAATTTAAGGATAACAAAATGTTCAACGACGTAGGATGAAAAAAATGAGTTTAGTGGCGTCAGTTTGGAGATGGAGCAACTTACTTATGAATAAACACACAAATGCAAAAAAATTTATTTTGACATTAAACTTAAGAACTTTAGAAAGTAGCTAAATATAGTCCATTTTGATTTCATGTTGATTTTAAGAGGCAAAGTCGGCAATAATTAACAGTCTTGTTAAGCACTAGCACCAATAATTTGTGGTTGAATTCAACATTAATAAGTGTTCACAAACATTTGTTTGTCTGTAGTGTGACATATTTCTGAGGGTAACAGATAATCAATAGATAAGCAAAGTTGGTGAAAAGACATCAGTTTAAAAGTCGTTTCAGACTCTTAGCAAATTATTGTACTATAACGATTACGAAGACAAACATTTTAACATTAAATTAAAACCAGGAACAACTTTTTTTTTCTTTTTTTTTTGATTGTTAACTTTAGAAAACAGAGCTTTAAGGCTTGCAAAGTTGCTCCATTTGTCCACTGTTTTTTGCAGAAATTTGCAAAACAATTCAAATCAGAATAAACCGAGGATTGCTGTAAACCACATATTGACCACCGGCGACAACAGCAGACAACGACGAGATGAAAAAGCATCAGACACAGGAAGATGCACCTCATTAGTTTTATGCACAGTAAAGTCACAGGCTTTGTCAAGGCCTTTGATCTCCGCGGTTGTGATTTTTTAAACATATCTGCGTCGAATTATGGTGGCGCGGTGGAGCCTTGAAATGGCAGCGAAGACTGGAAATAAAACATGATCTTCTCATCACAGAGTTGGTGAATCTGAAAACAATGGATCGGATTACAGTGCGAAACGTTCAACGACGGGGCAATCATAACAAATGTTAGCATGATCCAGCTAGCTTTAAAATGGTTGTTTATGACAGAATCTAAACGTACAACCTGCATGAAAGCACTGTAATTTTTGTTTAATGTAGCCATTAAAACCGATAAATCCAAATGACATGGAACAGATAACATGGAACAAGATGACAGTCGTAATGATTCTTAAGTATAAAATCTGTTTTAAGTGACAATATACAAAAAGACCATTTGGACTAAACTTCCCTTTATCTCTCTCTCTCTCCTTCGCTCAGGAAAGAGGGCAATCGGAGCAGATCTCTTTCCCATGGCTCTTAATTCAGAACTACTTCCCTCAAACTCTTTCCAGATGTTTCTGAACAGAAGCAAATAAAACGCTGTTCTAACCTTTTTCCACAGTCTATCACAGTAATAACCTGACGCATTGTTTTAACACTATTTTACATAAATATTATTCAGCAGTCCATTTTCTCCCGTTCGGGGCTTTAAGTAGTTTTTGAACGACCACCAGGAAACAATGTTCCAGACCTTTATTTAAAAACAAGGAACTCAAGTTTTCTAACAGTTTTAAACATTTCAATCTGTAATTTTCATGTTACAATTTGTTATCGTACAGTTGTACGAGTCAGCCTTAACTGCCATTTCAACCCAATTTTACTTTTGTAACTGACATTTCCAAATAACACAAAATGAGGTTACAACTTTATCAATGAGGAATAAAACGGCTTTAAATGTCAAAAGCTACACTCAATATCAGTCAGCTAAAACAAAACCAAAATAGCAGTTTGACTATTAGTTACTTTATCAAATAGACAGTGAGGCCTTGGTGATGTCAGCAGCAAAGGAAAGTAGTTTCAAAGGGAGCATATTTACCACGTTTTAATTAAAGTTTTAATTTTTCTATTTTGAAATAAAATGCACAGATAAATCAGTCACAATAAAACCAGAAACACTCATTAAGAAAGTATAAAGGGTCTATTAAATTTGCATGGCTTAAAAATGACTTTTTAAAAAGTTGAATACAGAAAAAGCATTCAATTGTGCCATTAAACTTTAGTTTTCTTTTGCAATTTGCTCCTTTTCTCAATTCAGCTGCTGCAAAACAAATCAGAGGCGTTAAATTCCTTCAAACTGGAAGAATTTCCAAAGTGCACGGGCACGCAGACCAAACACGCCATAAAGTACGAACGAAAGGAAGCGAGAAAGAGAGAAAAAGAGAGGAAGAGAGAAGGGGTGGGAGGGGCGAGCGCTCTCATCCCCTCCTCCAACTCGGGCTCTATTTGAAATGGACGGCTAATTATGCTGGTGGCGTCAGAGTTCTGGCTTCCCTGTGTGGGGCGGGAGGGGAGCGGCCCCCCTGTGAAACCCCAGCCCTCAGACACAGCAAAAGGGGGCAGTCAGTGAGGTAATGACCGTGTGTATGAGCGTCTGAGAGAGGGTGACCGAGAGAAAAAGAGAGAGAGAAAAAGAGTGTGCTGGCACATGGCCTCCCCCCCGATTCCCATGGCCACTGAATTCTTCCTGCCATCTTTATCTCCAGCAACCGAGTGCAGACCGATCAGCAAAGGAAAGAGGGGTCAACGCACACACAACTACCCAGCCTATAAAAAGAACTCGCTTAAAACACTTCATTAACTATTTAGTCACTTCATAATACATATTCCAGTAAAAAAAACATCTATTTAACCACGTATTTATCTATAAATATATATTTAAGCACACACAGCTTTATCGTATACGCAAGCTAAAATACATCGGGAGCCGGTGAACTGCCTTAGGAACGGTTTGATTCCCTCTTCAGACCGAATAAAAATACATCATCATCAAGTATTTATCACACAAGAACCGAGGCCCCCTTTAAAAGAGCTATACTCAGGCCACCATTGCTGGCCTACGATGATCACATGAGATGGCAGACAACTACAGAGAGAAAAAAACACTTCTTATTTTAGATCGCAGCACCTCCTGGAGCAGGTAATTCAAATACTGTGGGATTATCAGCGTCTGGGATGAACTGGTAGTAGAACAAAGGTGCTCAAGTACCAGATCTGAAAGTGCTAACCTATTCTTTTCAGTCACAAGCACTGCTACTTTTTAAAAAGCAAAGCAAGGCAACAGACTGAATCTCCTGTCACACACAGGAAAGGTGACTGTACTGTGAAACCACTACAGATGGATCTTATACTTCGTGTGTAATAGCGGTTTGTCATGTCTTTACAAATATGGGAAGGCTATTAATGTACATAATTCACTCAAAAAGTTCTTTTTCTGTTCTTATTCAGTCAAATTTGGATCAAATCACATATATTAAAATGTTTTTTGTTTTATCAAAACTGCATATTCAGACACTCAAAGGGCCTCGCAAAATTTATTAACAGTCAATTGAACTGCTTTATTATAGTGTTCATGTCTATATGAAGATGGAAAGGCTATTAATGTATACAATTCACAAAAGAGAAAATTCTGTCAGAATTTCCTGTCACAAGCAGCAAAGGAAATGGTAAAGTAAAACCTCTACAACCTTTATGCTACATATCTAACATTCTTCATGCTTTTACAAATATGAAAAGGCTATTAATGTACACAAATCACAAATGTTTTTTTTTTTACTGTACAATTTAATCAAATATAGAGCAAAAAATGGTCATACTTTATTTTAAAGTCCAGTTCTCACTATTAATTATGACTTTTGCCAACTTGCTGTTTATTAGTAGTTAGTAAGGCAGTTGTTAAGTTTAGGTGAGGGGTAAGATTAAGAGATCTAAAACATGGTCATGCTGAATAAGGCATTAATAAACGCTTTATAAGTGCTAATATACAGCTAACATGCTAGTAATATGCATGCTATAGTAATAATTGTTTCTTAAATGAAGTGTTATTACATATCCAAAAACGTTTTTTTGTTGCAGAAATTATTATTAAGTCTAAACTGTAAAATAATAAAAATACAAAAGTCAATTTAAGTGCTTCACTATATTCTTGATAAATGTGAAAAGGCTACTAATTTTTTTTTCGTAAAATTTCAGTCAAACTCAGACCAAATAATATAACTGAAAATGGTTTTGGTTTCCTCAAAGTGCATATCAAACACAATCAAAGGGCCTCGCAGAATTTATTATCAGTCTAAATTGTGAAATTAGACAAATACAAGAGTCAATTGAAGTGCTTTACTTTGAGGCTAAATTTGGAGAGGCCACATGCAAATATGTGTGTTGTTTTGAGGGCCTCATATATAGTTGGCTTGGTTTTGAAGTGGTCAGGATCCGAGTCTGTGTGAATGTGTGGGGTGGGCTCCACAGAGACGCTGTTGTTCTATTCATCTTTCATGTCAGCATTAAAACCATGCCTAAAAGTAGTTTACCCGCATTTTCGCAGACACGTGGAGACATTCCTGCTCACTTTTTAGGGACTTTCCCCATTCTTTCGAATCCAGTCAGGTGTCAGTCAGACAGTTATTATTATTAACAGTCAAAATACAGGTGCTCGATTCATTAAGTGATGTTTAATGAAATCACTCCACCTGCAAGTGATGAATCTCCTTAAAAATATTCAACTGCAAATATCACGCATCATTCCTGTACTTGTCTAATAAATTATTCACCAAGATTACAAGTTATCTGTTAATAATCTATTACAGTAAGAAAAGTGGATGACGGCACATCCAACTATGAGTATACCGTCTGGCAGCCTAATCTGCTAAAACTCTTCACAGGCGTACAGTACAAGATCTCAAAGATATAGCAGCACTATTCATACGGTAACCAGGCAGAGGAACCGAAAACGCAACAGATTACGCTCGTATGGTGTTTAGGTACACAGTGTACCGCAGCCAGCCCATGTGCCCCTCATTAAAGATATCAAACACATTTTAAAGTCATCACAGGGGCCCAACACAGGTCCAGACAAGAGAGTCTGCTCACATCTTGATGGTGGCAGAACTGCCTGCGTCAATCGCTAATCTCTCCACGTTGACGCACGAAAACTCGGGACCACACACCAAGTGAGGTACACTTACACCTCACCTGCATTCGCAGACCTCAGAGCCACGTGGTGACAGGAGGAGGCAGGTGACACCGGCAAACCAAAAAGTTGGGGATATTTGAGACGAAAAGGTCTGTTTGGAGTCACAGGGAAATTATAATTAAGATGACTTTATTCCACTGTCTGGTGCGGTTTTTGCAGGGTAATATGAGACATCTGATTCACATCGAGGCATCAATTAAGCAGAAATCAGTGAAGTGAATCAGAACAAAACAAGAAATAAACTCATTAAAAACATTCTGAAAAGTAAGATTTGAATAGAAGAGACACTAAAGTAGCAGGAGAAAAAACAAGATGATAAATAGCGTCCGTGACATCATCAAAGCCTGAACTCGCTGATGCCAGTTCTTATCAGCCTGGGAGACAGATAGAGAGAGAAAGAGAGAGGGAGAGAGAGAGAGGGAGGGAGGGAGAGCATTGATAATTTAGAGTCACCACATCAGAATATGCCCAGCTGTGTGTGTGGTCCTTTTATGTTCTACACTATATGTCTGAACCCTAATTGAATAAACGATTTTCCTAGAACACAACATAATCAAACAGCAAAACATCTGACATGCAACGAGTCGAGCAATGTTTGACTATTACAGATTAATGTTACACAAAAGCTGAATAGCATCTCAAAACATACTGCAGCACATGCACATATACAGTATTCTACATTTTGCTTTAATTTACTTTTATATTAGCATATTTGACAAAATATTTTAACATGAACGTTATTTATTAAAAAATATTTTAAAAAACATCTATACTTTTGAGGCAGAAAACCTAATCGATCTACAAAGCTCGTTTTCATGTTACTATCGAATGATATCGATTTTTAAATAACACGATATCGATTTTTAAATGACTCGGGATGCTTATGAAGATTTATAAATGGTTACTGGTAAGAGGAAATTTAAAGTTCGAACGGAAAATAGGTCAGCGATTTTTTTTCTAGCTAAGCTTTGCGACCTCAGTTCATAAATACATAAACTCTTAATCAATAATTGATATAATCATGGGTCTATTGTTTATGCCTAACCAAACGCGACAAATGCACTTCATACTCCTTCAGCAAGAACACTACAAATAACGAAAGAGTTCTGACTTTGACAACTAATCCATTTTAAAAGCAAATACCACAACGTTAAACCAAAACAACTGCAGAGCAAAACACAATCTTTACGTTCCCACCTGCGTTTAAACGCTCATTTGATCCATATTTCTGTAGAACGACTGAAACGCAAGTTATATGTGAAGAAAAAAACAAGACAGAGTGAAATGCCATTAATTTGTTTTAATGAGCCATTTAGTCGGGCTCTGCAGCTGAATAACGAAATAAACCGTCTTCTCAAGAGTCTCACATCTATATTTCCAAAAAACGTTCATCTGTTCGTGTTTGTTTATTGTTTTGTGTTTAATTGTTCCTGTCTGGCGCAGGTTTAGCAGTCAATTCCGTCTTCACTTTAAACTTACCTACTAAGCTGAACTTTGCGTTTGCTAACTTCATAAACTTCTAAAGTCAGACAAAAAGTGCTAGTAAACAATAAACGAGGTGAAATCTAAAAAGGAAGGCAGTCTAACTCCTCTCTCGTTACCAAGCAATAACGTCTCGGTCCAGCACAGCGCCACCCGTGTAGCGCGACACACTTCTAAACACAAAATTATTTCAACAAACATACTATCTAAATCTCTTCGGCACAAACTATTCCCAAAACATCCCGGAGATAGAAAGAAGCGGGAATGAATCGGGAAACCTAAGGGCTCCCGTTGCCAAAGTGGCCGCATCCACCTTGACCGTGATGGTTGATCGATGGGAATTGAACAAAGAGGATCAATTTCCGATCAGCGCGAGAGCCGCTTTAATCAATGGGCACCGAACCCGGCGAAAGCGCCGACGCGAGAGCAACGCGCCAGCCTCTCAGCGCGACGCTCCCCGGGACCGGCTCACCGGCACACACCGCGAGTACAAAGCGAAAGGAAGCTGACCTGGAGCTGCTGCAAATCAAAGCGTTTCCAATATTGAAACATCGATCCCGCATTGGCCGCCATCTTGAGACATATTGAGACGGAATGAAAGGCTGATAGAGAGAGCGCGAGAGGGGCTGGAGTTCAGCGCGAGAGAGAGAGAGCGAGAGAGAGAGGCGGGGGAGCGCGCGCAAAACACGGAGCGGAGCGGATCGAACGGCGCGAGCGCGCGAGGAACGGAGTTATCGAACGAACGCCGACCTGCGATATTGAATAGGGCTACTGAAAACAATTATTGAGAGCGTCCTCAATAAAAGGCAGAAAACGCGGGATGGAGTTTCCGCGTTCAGTCGAGCTCCCCGTGGCGCAGGAGCGGGAGGGGGATGCTGGATACGTTTTCATCCGTTAAAAGAAGAGAGTTTATACGGTTATTGATTTTTTATTATCACTATAGACAGATATTACGAGACGCTGATCGGATCTGACGCGATCATGCGAGCAAAGCGAACGCAACGCGCCGCTTGAGTGTTTTTATGTTTCTCATGGTCAGATGAAGAACCTTCTGGCCTGTTGTTGTATTCGTACACCTGATATATTGATTTCTGATTTGTTTTTTGTTTTTTTTTATCCTGTTGAAAATATATCATATGTTCTTGCGTCTACGCAGTTGTCTTGTACTGTTTTTGATGTTGGTCGTCTACGTGTCCAGCTACCCTCTGTTTGTACTCAAAAACCAATACATCTATTATATTGATTTTATGGGCATTCTTGCGTGAAGAATGTGGATACGGCGATCGATAGCTTAAATAAAATGAAACACGGTCTAACTGTTCTCCATATAAATACTGCATGAAGCGATATGCATTTTAAATGGTTATGGACGATGTTTAAGATGGTGGCATTAGATGATTTGATGTTATAACATAAACCCTTGTCCGGTCGATTCCTGATGAATCGTAAATACTGCTTTTGAACTTGAACTTGGAGAGCAGCGCCCTCTATTGGATGTGTGTAGTATCGTCTCACCTCATTGTTTATGATACATGGTGATGATCCAAAGTGATCGTATTAATTGTCACAATTAATGATGATAACCAATCATTGTTTAGCCAACAGTGTTAATTGCTGGACAGTGATTATGATGATTACCTCAATACATAATTTATTAAGTAAAATTATTATTATTATAAAATTAGTTGTGAAAATTAAATACTACTTAAATTATTATATGATTGCAATTATTTGAAAATTGTATGTGTATATATATATATATATATATATATATATATATATATATATATCATTTTTAAATAATTAAAATAATTTAGAATTGCAATTCTAAAATAATAGCTTAATATAACTATGTATTTTAAATATAAAATATATATACATACAGTTAGTGATGTTAAATCATGAAACTGATTATTCTCATTTCAAATACATTACTTAGTAAAATGTAATGATTATTTTTG
>SCHK01280369.1:0-11316 GCA_004124795.1 Poropuntius huangchuchieni
TTAAGAAATTAATACTTTTGTTCAGCAAGGATGTGTTATATCAAAAAGTGATGATGTCTTTTAATTCATCAAAGAAAAAAGTATCACAGGTTCCAAAAAAACTTAAGCAGCACAGCAGTTTCAACACTGATAATAAATCAACATATTAGAATGATTTCTGAAGGATCATGTGACACTGACAACTGGAGTAATGGCAGATGAAAATTCAGCGCTGCATCACAGAAATAAATTCATGATATTACTGTTTTTTCTGTATTTTTGATCATATAAATACAGCCTTGATGAGCATAAGAGACTCAAGAAATCATTCTAATATCCTAATTAGGATATAACTGTTTGTGATTTATGTTTTGTATGTATCGCCATGAAACACACCCCGACAGCACAAAGTCCAGTCAAAGGACTGTCAGTAGCATAACCTTGTTTCTCCCACTGAGAAAAGTCACGCAATTTCAGTGCATGTGCCATTCACCAGGTGCCATTTCCAGCCTTACTAATGCTAGGGTGCAGTCAGACGGATGGTATAATCATTCCTAATACTTCTATAGATTACATGGCGCACCGTACAGCATGCAGAGAAGGAAATTACGTATCACAGATTGCATTGTGCGGAGCCCCTGAAGTCCCGATTGGTGCGAGACGGGCTCCATTGCAACTAATCGGACGCCTGTCTGCATTCGAGCTCGTTAGGTTGATCAAGTGCCCTCATCCGCTGTCATGTTTGGGCGAGTCTCCTGCCAAAACTTCAGGCGAAGAGTGAAGGAAAGAAAGGAGGAGAGCGAAGAGATGAAAAGAAAGTGAGCTTCTCGCCGGCCCCCAGTGAAAATGCAAATTGAGCAAATGATCTCTAAAGTCAGAAACTGGTATTTCAGCCCTGTTCTATTTGAAGAGAGGAATGAGAGTGTCTCTCTCTGATGGCACAGTCTGGACGTGAGCGAGTTTTTATGAGTCTAACTGAGGAGGTACGTACTGATGAAAGGAACGTGGCGTTCAGATTTCTACTGCAGTGTGTGTGTTTGCTTCACAGGCGCTTGAGGGAAGCTGAAAGGATGGGCAGATTTGAATGTTTTTGGAATATTAATTGAAAGTTTTAGAATGATTGGCCAGAGAGATAAACGATTCAAATGGTGGTCTTATTAAATTGGCTTTGGAATTATAAGTCTGGCCTTCAGTATGCATGGAGTAGCATATAGATGTAGTTATTGATATCTAGCTGAACTTTAGCATTTTTTTTATTGCTTTTTATTTATATATTTTTGCAATTATTTAAGTTTATTATTACTGTATATAATATTACATTTATGTTTTTAGTTGGTAAAATATAATAAGGTTTTATTTTTAATTTTTTTAGCTCCATAACCTTATTAAAAAAGCCTGTATTAACGAGAACATGAATGTCACAGCTGCTCACTGCTTTGTCTCTGTAGTACCACATCCTGCTTCTTTTTTGTCTGCCTCTTTCTCTCACTCCTTGTAAAAAGTTTAGAAAAATCTTGGCATCTGCTGCTTCTCGGTGGATGGTAAAAAAATAGAACCCCAGAAGTCATATAGTCGTACAGTGTCTCCACTGTAGCTTGTGTTTTAACACTCATTAAGACACGCAGACCTCATCCTCACACTAATGAGAGACACGCAGCCTCTCCACATCAACAGGGTCAGTTTGAGCAAGAAAGAAAGAAGAGGATAAAGAAATGAAGCAGTATGGAGCCAAACAGAGTCATGTAGAGAAAAGAAAGATTATTTCAAGAGCGGGAAACAGCAAATGGGACGAGCAGGAAATGAAGGCAAAAGAGGAAGAGCCAAAGAGACTAATGAAAGTGGCCTGAAGCGTAGGGCAGAGAGCAGCACACAGAGACAAACGAGTGCACATTCTCACAAAGCAGTAATGAGAGCGCAGAGAAATCACTACCACGTACACTCCAGCATGGCTCACCATTCACTCCTGTACTGTACATTACAGCCAACATTCATCTCAAACCTCTCATTTGCTCTGGATGACACAATAGACTGCATTCTGTCCTATCCATTCTCAAAATCATACATTAACACATTGCTCTGATAAGATATGAGGTTGTTTACTATATACCACATTTTAAAAAGGTCAACACACATGATACAGTAGCATTCACACATCATTAATCCTTACAGTTCTTGACTTATACATAATCATGCATAACCTGTAGCATCTAAATACAAGGCTAATAATACTATGACTAGTGTAAATACACTACAGGTTAAACATTTAGGGATTAATGTTTTTTTTTTTTTTTTTTTAGAAAGTAATTATTTCAGCAATGATGCATTAAATTAAACAAAAGTGACATTTATTTTGTTAGTAAAGATTTCTTGATTTTCAAATAAATGAGGGTGATCTAAATTTTAGGCAATTTTCCACATCTATCATAAGAAATATTTCTTGAGTACCAAATCATATTAGAATGATTTCTTAAGGATCATGTGACGGCAGAAAATTCAACATTACAGGAATTCATTTAACAAAAAATATTATATATTTTATCATATAAAAAAAAATAAACACATTGTTTGAAAATATGTAATATTTTAAATTGTTTTTATTTTACAATATTACTATTTTTACTGCTTTTTTGATCAAATAAATGCAGCCTGGGTGAACATAAGGGACGTCTTTAAAAACTTTAAAAACTCCAAACTTTTGAACAGTAGTGTGCTTTCCCCAAATTGGACTTTTGTTTTCCTTTAAAACAGTGAACATTAAAATGGGCCAAAATATCCCTTAGACCTGCATAGAAGAAGGCACAATACTGTGTCTAGAGACCCAAATATCATAACTGTGAGTAGACTTTTTTGTCTTGGGCCAGAGACAGCACTTTGCAATTTGAAAGAAACATCCTGGCAAGCGCTCAACAACACCACAACATGGACGAGAAGGCACTACTCTTAAGATAATGCAAAAATCTAGTATTCTCTTAGCTTGATAAAGATGATTGGATGTGTTGAATGTCTGCATCTCTGCCTGAGTTTGCAGCTTAGACCTAGAAACTATTATGAGGAGATACAAAAACAGCTGCAGTTGTGTATTTTCAGTGGGAAATTTGTTTGAGGATGAAGAAACCGTCATGTCTGTGGGCTCCTTTATTGCAGTATTTTTGCTTAGCTGTTATCGCTGGCTCTTTTCTTCCCTCTCTTTCTCTCTCTCTCACATTCTCCATCCCTTCTTGTTTGTAGAGATTGTCCTTGTTTAAAGCACTCATATATCACTCTCTCCCTCTCTCCTGTGCTAAAGTGAACGAGTGTGCTTTGCACCTTGGTGAGGCTCTGTTTGTAATACTGGAGTTTTTCGTTTTGTTTTTTTTGGGGGGGCAGCGTGGCTGTAATAAATGCTGTCATGAGAGATTCAAAACTGGTGCAGTAATCGTTGCTGATATAATGATAAAACAGCTCAGTCCAGGACCAACCAGGAAAACTTATAGTAGTTTCTCAGCCATACTGCTCCATACAGCATTCATATAGATCAAGGCAAGGTTAGATGAATATGGAAATGGTTTTCTCTTTGCTTTTGCTCTTATTTATTCATTTGCTTTATTTTTTTTTCTTTGCATATAAATGTATCCATCCATATACCACTTTTATTCCTGGGTTTGTAGTGTAAATGAGGGGGGGTATAAAACTCTTGAACCTTAAAAATAAAAAAGCCTGTTTCTAGTTTTAAAAAATAAAAACAAAATAATAATATAAAAAATAAAGTAAAAGAGAATTTATTTTTCATAATTGTGATTACATTTGTCACTAAATTTTTTTACTTGCCTTTGTGACTTTATGTCTCATAATGTGACTTCATCTCATGATTAGAATTAGAATTTTATTATTATTATTACAATTCTCACTCTTAACTAGTTTCTTTTTAGCTTGCGTATTAATAACATATTGGCTGTTTATTAGTACTTTTTAAAGGACATATTCTGAATGACCATATTCTACATCACTCATTACAATACATTAATAACAACTTTTACAATTAATTATTAATTACAACTATTAATAAGCAGCAAATTAGGGGTTTGAGGCAAAAGTCATAGTTAATGGTTTGTTACCTTGTGACCTTAAAATAATGTGTAACCGCATTTGTATTATTTTGAATTATTGTTTATTTTTTTGGATTTATCATTTTATTTTGTGATTTACAAAATCATGTGAGAAATAATATTGGACAATTCTGACTTTGTATCTCACAATTACTCATTTTATTTTTGCAAACAGTCTTCCAGTAAAGGCCGTATTTGATCAATTTTTACTTAAAAATTCAAATCTTTACCATTTTTAAAACTATGAATAATAGCTGTAATTAATTTTCTGCATTATTTAGGGATCTAATCTAAAGCTGCCACCATTAGTCCTATTTTTTTATTCTTAGTTTTTTTGTTGTTGTTTTTAAACAATTTACATTCAGTCAAATTGGTATGCTGATCATTTAGAATTTAAAATGCCTTAAATCAAAGCATTTTTGCTAGTGATTTCAGACTTTTGAACTCCTCTCACAGTCTGGATGGCGGTAAGAGTGAGTAAGAGAAGGACGGTCAGAGGTTGCATCAGTCTGATCAGGTAGATGTGCTGAGGTAGTGAAGCAGTGCGCTGCATTAAGTCAGTGTGACGGCTTCCCACAAGCCCCTGCGCCACATCACAGATCAGAGATTTAGTGCTGGAAAGGCTAGGAGAACAGCAGAGGCAATAAAAAGGGTGAGAGGTGACGATACTGAGGTGAGCGAGCGTCTACGTGTTCGCCTCTTTAATTTTTATCATGTTGTCACGCTGTCGGCTGCATCGCTGTCTGTCTTGCTCTTTCATTTCTTTGATGACTTTAGTGCCCGTCCTCAAAGAGCTGCTAACTTTTATAAACGTTTTCATGAGAACCTGTTTTTTTTTTCCTCCCCATCTCTCTCCCTCCCTCCTATCTCTCCCCCTCCCTCCTATCTCTCCTGCAGAAAACATGAAGGCACCTCTGCAAAGGTCACGGTCGCGGCAGAATATCAATTTCAACTCGACACGAGCACCCACCGCCAAGGAGCCTCATTACGAGAGCGAACCCCATCCGTCTGCAGCCCATAGGCCGACCCACCGGCCCGAGAGAGAGAAGGAAAAAGAGCAAACGCCAACGCTTTGCTCATCCAATGGTGACACGGACGTGGAGGCCTTGCTCGCCCGCCTGCGTGCCCTGTGATGACATCACCGCCTCTCCGGTTTGACCCCTGTAGTCACTTCGGTGACACAAAAAAGAAACACAAAGCTCGCAGTCACCTTTTGCTAATAAATGCCGGCGGGTTGCGTACATACGCACATAGGAAAAGTCTTAACAATTAACCTTTCCCATCCGTCTCCTCTGCCCTTTTACCTCCAACAACAGACTTGTTGTCCACAGAAGTGCGAGTCATTGTGCTGGTCGGGTCCAGGATGAAAACTCGTCGCTGTTTTGTATTAAGCAGCTAATTACCGGTCGTTTTAGAGTGACCTTTGGGCCAAGCACTTGTCTTTTTTTTATATCATAAACAGACCAATTACTACTCTGTAAAAGGCTCTTTAAGGCGCTCATATATGCGTATTTTCACATACATAGACAATTTAGCGATAATAGTTCCAATTTGTCACATTTAATTTTCCTTTTCTGCATTCAGATTCATTTTACAGCTTTCATATGATTGAAAAAATACATTTTTAGCATCATTAATAACATAGATATATCTTAAAATGTTTATTATAAATATAAATAAATTTTTTCATTGTGACCTTTCTTTGTGTTCATGTATATGTAATCAAATTAATCCTAAAAAAGTTTTAATATGCATGGAAATCTTTATACTTATGAGCAATTACTCACTGTTTTCTATTTTTGAAATAAAAAAAGCATGTATTGGTTGGGTTTCGTCCCTCTCAGGAGAGATGGTACTATGCAAGAGCAGCAGTTCTATGTATTAGGAGAGCCTCTGACAGCAGATCCCTGAGTGCCAGGAGTATTTGTACTGCTTAGCAGACCTCACTGATATAATGCACACTCCTTCTCTGCACATTTGTTCTTGGATCTGCTGCTTTTCCAAATAATGTTTCCGTTTTTTGGGGGGGTTTTGATTTCTTTGGTTTCTTTTTCTGTTGTCTGTCTTGTTGTGTGCACGTGTTTTCTCGTTGTATAATTGGCAAGTTTTCACATTCCTCCTCATGATGTTTTCTGTTCTGCTATTCCTGATGTGATTTTCCTCTTTACTGCTCTCAATCAGGCGTGACATCGGAATGCGATTACCTGTGAAATCACATCTCTTTCTCTCTCTCTCTGGACCTACTCCCATCACCTTTTTTGATTCTTTGAAACAACATTCCTGTTATTGGATAGACATTATTGCGGTGACATCCTTTGGTGAAATGCTTCAAATAAAATAAGGAAAAGAAAAACAATGCAGAGAACTCAGTCTTTTGTTTGGTTTCAGAGGAATGTCAGTTATTTTCTTTTTTTAATTTCGTTCCACTTACTCTCTCAGTCAGTTTCCCTCATTAAAAGGGTGCATATGTTCTCGTTCATTCAGAAATCTGGTTTTATGCACGGTTACCTGAGAGTCGGGCTGAGGTTAGGGAGGGAGGCTGGCACCTCCTGGAGAGATGAAAGCCTCTGCTACCAACAATCACACTGTTTATTGTGTTGTAAATAATAATGAACGCTGTTTCCAAAGGTGTCTGATCCAGTTTCATTAATCTACTTGAAATGGGGGAGGTGGGTTTGCCCCTTCACAGCAGTAGGATGCTAGTGTTATTTGGGAATGCTGGTCGCTTTAAATAAAGGAATGATAGCAGGTAACTTGCTTTCTATGACATTCTTAGCCACATGCTATATTATTAGTAGGATTTTTATTAACTGTTATTATTATTATTATTAAATGAATGTTTTTGTTCAGCAATGTGGCATTAAATTGATCAAAAGTGATCGTAAAGATACTGATCATTTTATTCATCGAGGAATCCTGAAAAAAATGAATCCCAGTTTCCACAATATGTTTCGTTATATGAACGTTATACGCTTCATAACATTCAGATTGAACCACTGATGGCAGATGTAGTACTCTGACGATGTCTTTCATACTTTTCTGGACCTTGATGCTGTTATTTACCAGGCAGTCAATGGGACAGTTACAAGACTCCCGGATTTATTCTAAAATATCTTAAATTGTGTTCCGAGGACGAACAAAGCTTTTACTGCTCTGGAACGACATGGGGGTAAGTGATTACTGACTAAATTTTCATTTTGGGAGGAGTATCCCTTTAAAACATTATTTAAAATTACAATACTATTCCGTAATGCTGCTATTTTTCTACTATTTTTGATAGTTTAAAGCAGCCTAGGTGACCATAAGAGAGATCTCATAAATAATCTTGCCAATCCCAAACTATAATGTACATAAATGTATCCTAAATTATTGATCTCGAAAAGGGAAAAAATTCACGTACAGTACGTTTTTTTGTCAGATATCCATTAGTACTGCTGCCTTAGAATCTGAGTTGCCTCAGAAAAAGTTCCCTAGCAGGCTGCATATTCTTACTTATTCTTACATTTGGTCTTACGTGCTTATGATGCACACAAAAAAAGCTTTCCAAGTTATCTTTTGCAACTGAGCTTAAGAATTGCCCTAAGCCACAGGTTGGATTCACAAAATAGATCACATAAAAGATAACGTCGCCCAGCGGTAGAATTGAATGAGTCTGAAAAGAGACCATATTGGTATTCTTTGAAACCAATAACCCAGAAAACAACATAATTGACAATAATCTCCAAACAAAATATCCATTTAAATACCCTGTGTACATGCATCACACTTTGCAGCCTAAACAGACCCCACGGTTACCAAAGGATAAAAGCCCATCACAACAACAGGCCGCGTCAGTGCGGCCGAAATGAAATCATATCAGTTTGCATCCGTGTCCTAATCCGCAAAGTCACACGTCCACTTTGGAAAGAACGTCGATTCCTCTCCTCTGTGCTTTTTATTTGCGTTTAGTCATCCGAGACGTCAGGCTCTCTGCAGGCGGTGTGTGTAGTGCTGCCCTTAGCGGGATCACAGCTCCGATCAGCACCACGGACAGCTCCAGCAAAAGCAATGCTAATGAAGCACGGCCTTCCTCGTTCCCATCTGTATTAACATCAGACAGGAACTCACTCTCACCATCTCTCCTCCAAATGATCCACTGCCGCCGCAAGCTTAACCCCCGAGAGAGGATGTTCTGAGCTTCTGTGTCCCATGTTCTTTGCTCTCTGCTTCTTTATTTTTTATGAACTGCCTCTTTCTCTCTCGCTCGTCTGCTCTCGCCCTACTCCAAAAAGACAGGAACACAAGAAATCACCCAATCCCTTTGCCTTTTTCCCAGCTTAATAGGACAAACCGGAGCAGCAGAGGATATGAAATTCTGCTCGATGTAGTTCTGCCCGAGTAGCAGCCAAAACTAGTCCGTGAAGCAAACAAGATCGTTCCTTTCCTATTGAATGCCTGCTGTCAGCCGGCTTTCCACGGGACGACAGGGGGTTAAAAGGTCACGGCCAAAACGTTGATTCTTCTCAAGACGTGCTGCATCCCGATGTCAGGTCGACTGAGAACCAAGGTCAGGTGGAAGACGTTTAGGCTTGTGTTGTTTCATACTTATGCTTCAAATGACTTGACATGGCTTTTTTATTATTGTTATTACAGTATGTACTTTTTTCTACTGTGCTTGTGTGCTTTTTACAATGACGGTTTCTATTATTCTCTCTCTCTCACTGTCTCGGCTGTTGGATGTGAATCTACTTGACAGACGGTCCTCAATAACAATGTGAAGGTCTGGCTGTTCTCTAAATGTAGCAACCAAGACGAACACAGACTGTCCAACTAGAGAAAGAGAAACAGACATCTGTTGGTTTTTGAACATGCATTGATGCATCTCAAGCTGCCATCGCAAAGCCTTTCCTCCAGGCAACAACAAAAACGAGATCGAGGGAGGGAGGGGGGAGATGCATTTTCTTTATTGAACAGTTGTGCGGTTGTGTGTATAATTTAAAGGGAAACAAAGCATATTGTGTGGCAGATTGCAGTCTGCTCGGGTTTAATTGGAGATGGGGAGAGTGAGGCAGATGTGAGTTAAGACTGTTAAACTCTGATTACTAGGATTAATCCTCACCCCACACCTCTTCTAGCATACAGAGGCCAGTCTATCCATCCATCCATCCATCCATCCTGTGAGAAGACAGAAGTAACTACTGGATTTGGCACAGTTTGCAAGGTTAGTGACATCAAACCTGAGATATTCAGAGTTGTTTTGTTCGTATATGCATGAGAGATTATGCTACATTTATTGACGAGTTGCAGATTATCTATCCTTTCTTCCTCACCAGGTGACAAAGTGTGTTTTTGTGTGGTTTAATTACAGTGTGGTCGCCTCTTCATCCACTACACGAACAGGAACTTTAGGTCAGGAAAACTGGAAATTGCTCCTGACAAAACTAAGTAGCTCACCTCTCTCAATTCACTAGATTAAGAGAGACTGCCCTCCAAAGTAGACTCTCCCTCCTCCTCTTGTTTCTTTCTCTCTTTCACACACACACATTCCCTCTTCTCATCCTAATCGTGAAGCGCTCCCATCGAGTACATGTCCCTGGAAACAAAATTCAGTTTCTAATAATACTTTAGTCCTTCTTGGTTTGGAGGAGGTCTTTTGTCGGGTATTGTAACAAGTCTGCAGGGAGTTTTGCTCTTGTGGGAGCCAAAAGCAGACAGAAGGCTTGGCACTTTTTGCCATATCTCTATCTCCACGCTCTGCCAGACATCCTGAGCTTAAGTGTGCTGCACTGATCTTCTTCCTCTCACAGCGAGTCTCCTTTTTCTCTATTTGCGTCTGTTGTCCCAAATCCTTTCTCACAAATCATTTCCACCCTAGGATTGATCAGCACTTTGACCTTCACTCTTCCCGGGGTTTTCGTCTCACTTGTCTCTTTCACATCGTGCCTTGCGGATCCTTTTCACCAAAAACGGAAAGAGCTTGCACCTTCTCTTGTTCCTTCTCACTCTTTTTCTCCTCGCATGAATCCAGAAGGGTTTTTCACCTTGAAATGGCACTTCTGTCCGTTCCTAGCACTCTTACTGTAAGGGGCAACCGAATCCATCGGAGGCTTTAGCCGAGCAGAGCAGCTGAGTCACCTGCTCCAACGTGATTGCTTTGGATTCGGGATAATCCAGCACCTTCTCTTTTCTCAACTGTTCCTGGTCTATTTCTATCTCAAGGACAGGCCCTTTGAGAAAAGATGGCCTCAATCGTTGATAGAGGCCATGGTGTTCTTTAAGAAAAAGCTTTTTTGGGGGTTTTAAGCAATGAACGAAGTTTAAAGAAGTCTTAGGTAAGGAAACAAACTCTAAGCTCCTTTTTAACCGGAATGGCCATTATTGGTTCATGCAAATGTGGAATGATTTAGTGTAAATCCCTAGCCTTGGCTCTGTTCAAATCTTTCCAGTTGTTGCTCTGCATGAAAACAAGGGTAAATTAGACCTTACAAAGTGTCCTCAAAGGACGAGGCTTCTTCAGATTTGGTTAAAAGCAGCTCAGAGGTGAGAATGAGCGCAAATAGAGTGAGTCCTAGAAAGTGTTGCAGCGTCATCTGCAAACTGTTAAGACCTCCTCAGAAACCACAGCATATAAATAGACTCGACTGTGGCCACTGTGTGAGTCAGTGGCTGTCAGCAAAGCTTAAGTTCGAGGGCGGATGTTAGGGGAGGAGGAGGGTGGTTGTCCTTTTCTATGCTTTTCCAGACAGAAAGATAATCATTTTCCCCCGGGGTACGGACTGTGAGAAGGGGTTTCTGTCCGGTTAGGGGATGCTGGCGGGGAATTTCAGGCTGTTTTTGGCCTGGGAGCCCTGACTCTGCAAGGTCACATCACCATGAGTGAGTGTGTGATGATGTGCAGGAAGGACAATGCCCGGAGCGCATGTGATGGAACCAGGCCAGCGTGCCACCACGTGCTGCCAGCGTGAAAGACAGGGCACAACATCACCTGCCAATGAGCTCCAGGAACAAACCTGACAGTTAGCAGCATTACAGGTCTTTTTGTATTTATCTTATTTATAGGATGAACAGAAACAGGAATGTGTAAAGAAAAATACAGTAGTACCGTATGAGCCTATATATATATATATATACGTATATATATATACACACACACACACACACACAGTGGTGGCCAAATTCATTAGAACACTAGTATTTTTTTCCCCAGCTAAAAAAAAATGCTTTCAAGTCAGTTATTTGTATCTTTTGCTGTAGTATATCAGTTTACATTTCC